>LPNX010850982.1:32438-84786 GCA_001517045.1 Pseudotsuga menziesii
ATAGTTCATTAAATGCAAAATTTCGCACATTAAATGACATCGGAATATTTAAAAAATATCATTGGGAAGCCAACATGATATTCTACAATTTGTTTTTTACAGCAAGTTGAAATTCACATGGCATATATGCATTTTGAGGGCTTCTATATAGCACATGAGTAAAAAATCGGGTTTTCATCGCCAAATTTGGCCCAAAAGTGTTACCCACCTTCATGGAATCACCTTGTGTATAAAAAGGGGTATGTTGCACAGAGGTGAAATATGCCTGTGCAGTGTTGAGAAATATGCCTACACAATCTATGAAAGGTAATGCACACATATATGGTGAAAGCATGATGTGGTGGATAGGATAATTGTGTGACTTGTATATAAACATAGTTATACAGAGAGATATATATAAACGACGACTTATAAACAAACAAATTGGTTATAAACGGAGATATAGAAGCGATTTATAGTAAATGATTTGGTTATAAATAGAAGTAAAAGCATAGTTTCTATTATTACTTAATCAAAGGATTAATAAATGATAAAGTGCTATCGAATAAGACAGAGTAGTGTTATTTAAATGAAAGGTTGTGGTTTACAGAAGTTTAGAAAGATGTGATTTTTTCATTAAAAGGACATGGTTGTTAATCAAGGAATGTGTTTGTTAATAGACGTTTGATGAAAGGGTGCATTGGTTCAAATCATTGAAGAGATATATATAATCAGCAAATCGAGGAAGTTGAGGGTGTTTCTTCTATGAATAACAAGTATCTAAAGAAGAAGATGCGTGTCTCTGTATGTCTCTGTGTGATATGATAAGAGAGAAAAAGGCGTCTCTATGATACAAATATGAGTAGCGGCAAAAAGTAACAGAGTTTCAGCAGAGTATGTTTGTAAGTGAATATCTGAAGTATGAAGACCGTGTCTGCTACTTTTATATGAAGATCTAAATGCACCGGATTAAGGAATTCTGGTAAAAGCGGAAGCTAGTTAACTTACATGCATAATAAACCATCAGATATGGTAGCAGGAATAGAGTTTAAAAAAAAAGGAAACCTGTATCCTAGAAAAGAAAATGGATAAGTGTTGGAAAAATGTTGAGTGTAGACTCTGTCACAAAAATGTTGACAAAGGAGAAGAAGTACAATTATAGGGGGAGTCCATGGATCTATCAGTTAAGCTATCATTCAGGAGAAGGAAATGTTAAGATAAATGATAATACATTGGTTAAATAACCAAGTTCATTTGAAAGGGGAGATATGATGACAGGAGGAGTTTTCAAAAAGAGAGACAGGAAATCCTATATCAAAATGGGTGCAGCATTGGCATTCCAGGTTATCCTTTGTCATTGTTGTCAAAGGGGGAGAATGTTTAGAGGTTTCCATCAATGCCAAAGGGGGAGATTGTTGGAAAATTTAGGTTATAGTTTTCATTGATGTCAAAGGTGTTTACGAATGGCAAAGGAATAACCAGTGGATATGATGGCAGGACAAAATCAGTGAAAGACATAAGGAATATGATGGCATAGTTGAGAATGTGGCATGACACATATGATGACATGGAGTATGATGGTGTCCTAATGATGATGAAAGACTAAGGTAGTGATGGAAAAGTTGTTTATGAAGTACAAAGCATAAGCAAAAGATACCATGGTAGAGTTAATGCAGCATAAATCAAAGTAAAGACAAAATGGCATGATGATGAGGTGGCATAGATGAAGGTAGTGATGACATGGCACGATGATGAGGTGGCATATTTATCTGCATGAGATCCGGTGAATGAGGAGCAATTTTTTTATAATCCACAAAGACAGAATGCAGATCCGCATTTGTCCTAGAATGGATGACCAAGGAGCGACCCGCACTAGATCTGACGGTGAAGATCAAGTTTACATAAATTAGGTGGGAAGGATAAAGGTTCCAAAAAAGATCAAGATCAGACGGTAGGCATTGATCCCGCATAAGATTTGACGGTTAGTAAGAATCCCACAAAAGATAGGTGGAAAAGACAAAGTTCCACAAACGATCAAGATCGGACGATCAGGGATAAATTTGCAAGGAAATTAACGGTCCAGGGAAATGCGGAAACAAAATTGTGGAAAGGAAATTGCAGAAGTCCAAAATCGGAAAGTGTGACTCTGCATCCCACATCCCACAATCCGCAATGCAGAAAGGAAATTGTGGAAGTAACGTTCATGATTTTATGAACCCGCATCCCTCATCCTGCATCCTGCAATTCGAAAGATCGGACGACCAATATTAGTTCCGCTAAAAGAGATTGACGTCGCAGAAGAAAAGTGTGGAAAGAGAATTGCGGAAATAACGTTTAAAGATTCTATGAACCTTCAATACGCATCCTGCAATTTGGAGATCAACGATCACTAAAGACTTCGCAAAAGATCGACAGTGCAGAAGGAAAATTGCAAAAAGAAGCTTGTGGAAAGGAGCTTGCGGGAAGAAGCTTGTGAGAAGGAGCTTGCGGGAAGGACTTTGCGGAAAGGCAAAAGCAGAAAGTCGGCATCCTACATCCCGTAATCTGGAGATCAACGGTCAGGAAAAAACACAATGAAGATCAACGGCAGGGAATCATTGGTGAGGAAACCGTTGTGCGGAAATACAATTTTAAGGAGGAAATCTTTGCGTTAGATTGACGGACCGGAGAGACTCAAAATTAGATCAACAACCTGGATTGATTCTGGAGAAGGAGATTACGCAAGCACCAGAAAACGTTAAGATGAGTTGCGGAAATGAATTATGAGGTGCATCCATAAATGGGAAAGAAGAATGTCCAACATGAAACTCATAGATGGAAGGTGAAGACCGTGTTTTGTGAGAAAACACGTACATATGAGCCTGCGATGAAGATATCTTGCAGAGAGATCGCAGAGGAAGAAAAGAAGCCCACTGGCGTGGGAAAAAGAAAATCCCGAAGGTCTGAAGATAGAGTATTCCTGCTGATGGAGGAGAGGAAGTCCATAGGCATTGGTTTGACGAATCCTATGATCAGAGAGGAAGGGAGCTCGCAGATCAGAAGTGATCAAGAAGTTTTTAATTAATTATTTAATTAAAATCCATTAGTCACAGATTGTTGAAAAGGTGTGACAATCAGATTTGAAAGGGCATGATTGTGAAAGGGTACGTTTCCTGAATAAAGAGATGCATCCGTAAGAAACATGAAGATACTTATACAGAGAAGTATGAGTGAGAAAAGTGTATGTGTCATTAAGATCGATGTAGCCATAGCATAAGACAAATACCAGTGGGTGTGACAGAGAATGGAGGGAGAAAGAAATCAAACATATTACAGAAAACATATTAGGGTGGCAGGGTGGATCTAGGGCAGGAAACAAACCTGCAGGGGGTTGTTTCATCCTTCCAGCCGAAGCTGGTAAATAGGGTGTAGGAGCATCCTGTCAATCGTAGCTGACAAAATAGGGTGTCGTATCATCCTTTCATTCGTAGCTGATAAACGAAGGGGGCATAGCCTCCTTCCAATTGGTATTGGTAAATAGGGTGTAATACCATCCTTGTCTGTTGTAGTAGGAAAAGATGTTTGTAAATAACAATTTTGCAGTAATAGGACATATTGGTGGTTTACCCTATTGGGCTTCCAAGTTAAAATTTTGTTCTGTGTATTCTTGTTGTTATGTGTTTCTAATGTTAGTTTTAAAAGTGGTTAAAATAGTAAAAAGTTAACAATACTAATTCACCCCCCCTCTCAGTATTGACCAATAAACCAACAAAATTATATATGTATATCATTATTGGAAGAGAAGAGTCTATTACCTTGTGCAACAAGCTTAGAATAACACCTCTCCTCACCCTCTTTCATTTTATTGGGTTGGTTCTGTGAGGCCATTGGATAGGATGGTTAGTGCTCCTCATATATATAAACCCTGATTTTTTATATTGGTTTGTCACACACATATTACAACAAGACTCCATGGAAAATGTACCCAAAACCACCTTATCGTCCCCGACAATATGGGGAACCTATAAATTTATCTAGATTCATGCCACTTTCCTCGCCTGAAGATATAGAAGGATTATGAAGTCGTCATCGTAGAGCAGATAGAGCATGGTGGGGAGCAACAAGTTTTAGAATAATAATACATATCATGGACTACATACCTTTCCTTCCATCAAATGCAAACTTGGCAGTCATAATGACTAATATGTATAATAAACTTTCTCTAATTGACTGTGAAACTAAGAGAGTCTACTATAATATTCTATAATCTTCTATAATGTATCATATTTAACAAAAAGTGAAAAGATTCCTGGAATATTTCGTATTTTGGGCATAACGGTTTGCTCGTAACTCGGAATTGGATGAACTTTGGAACTTCGGAAAGGTATTGAAATTCTCTACAACTTTTATGTTTTGTGTTTTTCCTAATTCCTTACCGTTTGTCTGGGGAAGATGTTTTAGTAACAAGGAATCTTTTAAAATATACTTTGTTGCTAAAAAACCTGCCCTTGACAAATGGTAAGGAATACGAAAAACTAAAAACATAAAAGTTGTATAGAATTTAAATACCTTTCCAATGGTCCAAAGTCTGCCCAATTTTGAGTTACGAGCAAAAAGTTATGCCAAAAATATGAAAGCTTCCTGGAATATTCTAGTCTTTTTTCAAATAGGATACATTTTCGGCAAAATAAAATCTTATGGACCCAAAGGCTACTCAAATTAAAAAGGAAAATAGTAATGGAACATTTCAAAAGAAAAAAAAATAAGCACACATTTATCCATGGGAGGAGTGAATCGTGAGGTTTTGAGTTGTCTAAAGATTCTAGACGATTTTGATTTTTCTAGTCATCATGGATGAAATCCAACAATTTAATCCTTGGCTAGATTGGGATTTTTCATTATTCAAAATCCATTATTGATTGTAGAAATGGATTGAAAACACTCAAATATCCTCATTGCACCTCGATTATGCAGTCTCAACAACTTATATCTACAATTCCAACAACCCTAATCTTGATTTTAGGAAAAATAATTAAAAAATAGACCAGAAAAGTGGTCCAAATTGTCACATTATTTATACTAATCACTCAAGTTTGACTACTTATTCTACTTAAAAATACAAATGCCCATAAGGCTCTCATCCACCTTTTAGCTGCAACAAATTCCAACCCTTTATAAGTTCTCAGTGATGCCTTTAATCCATCTTTTGAATGCTAACTTCCCACCTCATTTACTGTATATTTTTCCAAAAAATAGAATAGAAGGATGAGGTGGTTTGCACTGGAACGATCTTTCAGGCACTTTTTGTCCCACTCCTCTATATAAATAAGGAATTTAGTTACTCTCCAACTTCCACTAACCTTTTCGTTGATAACAATTTTCCAACACATTCCTTCTTTTGACCTGCTCCGCCTTCTAAGATTTAGACAAATTAATCTACAATATCTTTATAATTATCTATATGCCTTTGTTATCTCATAATTAGGTTATCTTATCCCTCTTGGTTCACTATTGGCAAACAACAAAAATAACTTGGATCCAATTTTATGTTAATCCCTTAATGATGGCACATTACACCATATAGTGTGTCGCATTACTCCCTATATTGTGGTGCATTACATATTATTTATGTTGACTTGGGTATATTAGTGGGTCTATTAGTTGTTATTGTACGTCTTTGTCTCCTATATATAGGAAGGATATGTTCTCATTTTAGTCATCATAATATATTATCTTATCTTGTGTACTTTGACCATTGTGTAAGTAGATTCCTCCCTCAAAGATGATTGATATTTATCTCTGTTATTCATTGTTAAGGAGTGGATTACTCTTTTATTGTCTATTTCTACTCTTTTTATGCTATTTTTGGGACTTGGTTGCATAACAATTGATATTAATCTATTTCCTTGGAAATTTCGCTAGAAATGTTTTTCTACAAGGATTCAGAGATTTGGGTTAAAAAACCACTTCTAAAACATGCTGAAATATCTCCATTCCAAAATTTAGATCTCGGTCATTTTCAGTTTCGGAGCTAAATGCAGAAGAACCTAGGGTTTTTTACTAGTCCTAAACCTAGTCTAAAATAGGTGTTCTTGGGAAAAAGGTCATATTTGAGGCATATGAGATCCAAATTGAGTGAGAACAGTTGCATATAAAATAATATGGACCAGGGTATATGTGGTAGAATTTTTCTCTACAAAAAAAAATATTGGACATGCGGCATAAAGTACAAGTGCTCTCTTCTGGATAGGCCAAAAATAAGAACATTTGGGAGATTTGCAATAACATTTTATTGGCACATCCAAATTAGGTCAGAAATGTGGAATTGGAAAGAGTACAGATAAGGGTACCACAGGCCTAAGTTTCAGACCTAGAGGAGCCGAAATTCAAGTTTTACCTCAGTTACAAGTCGACCCTAAAATAGTCTTATAATCAAGGTTTGAAAGAGGTATGCCATTTTGCATTTGAATAGCTTTTAGGAAAAGGATCTATTTGTGGTAAACCATAGGGTGTGATATATATTTATTGTTGAAAATTACACCAAAAGGAAGTGTAAAGAATCACACTCCCCTCAAACCCACAGAGGATTCATCCCCGACATACGATGAAATGGAAGACATATCTTTTAGAGTGTCCAAGTTGGAAGAGATGATTAAAGGAAATGTGAAAAGTGATGACTTTGCTAAATTGGAAAAGAAGATGGATACTAAGAGTATCTCAAAGGGATGGCTAGAAATGAAGATCTTCAAGACTTGAAGGAATTGATGAAGGATATAAAACATAACTTTATTCCTCATTTATTTACTCAAGAAGAGGATAAGGAGGAAAAAGATGACTTATTCTAGTCACTTCTGGAGAAAATTGAAAAACAATTGGAGAGTAAGAAGTTGGGGTCCTCAAAAATTGATGATTCACTACAACATCATGGGTTCAATTCAGGTCCAAGAAACTACTTTATCCCCAAGATTGACATGAGAAAGTTTGATGGCAAGGATATAATCACGTGGATTTTTCAAATCGAACAATTCTTTGATCTACACTAGGTGCCCATTATGCAAAAGGTAACTATTGCATCATTGTATTTATAACCTGATCAATTTGTATGGTTCCAATGGCTTTCTGACAGTAAAAAAGACTCTATTATCTCTTGGTTTATATTCACAGAAGAATTGATTTCACATTATGGGGGTACAAATAGCAACACCTTCTTCAATCAGTTGGTAAATCTCAAGCAAAAGGGTTCGGTTACAGAGAACATCAAGCAATTTCAGTAGCTAAGTCTCAGAGTGAAGAATACTTCAGAAGATAATTTGTTAGATCTCTTTATTGGAACCTTTCAACATTCAACATGATGTACTTTTCTTTGAACCACCATCCCTAGATACGGATTTCATGATGGAAAGGAAGGTTGAAAATAAAAATATGACAATGAATACTAGAAAGAACTTCTCCAACACATATAGAGAAAATAATGTTCCTTCTTCTAAAACACCACAAAGGTTGACACCCCAACAACTAGATGAAAGAAGAGAAAAAATATTATGCTTTAATTGTAACAACAAGTATAGTAAGGGACATAAGTGCAACGAGAAGAAATTATTCTACATAGATTGTGAATGGGAAGAACCAAAAGAAGAGGAAGCATCTCTAGAAGAGGCGACTTAGAAGAAATAGAAGAGGCTACATCAGAAAAAATTACTCCCATGATATCTTGTCATGCATTGGATGGAATTAGCACTCCTCAAACTCTCAAGATAGAAGGATACATAAAAAAGAAGAAGGTAAAAGTGTTGATTGATTATGGTAGTACTCATAATTTCATTCACTGTAAATTAGCCAAAGTTCTTAATTGCTTTGTATATCCAGCACCAAAGTTTCAAGTGATGATTGTCGATGGAGGAACTATAAATTGCTTAGGGAAATGCCATAATATCAATATGGCTATGGGGGAATATGTATTGAATAGTCTAATGATTGATATCCAAATGGGTGGTGTTGATGTTGTCTTAGGTATCCAATGGTTACAATCATTGGGAACAATGGCTTTTAATTTTCAAAAACGTTTCATGAAATTTTCATGGGAAGGAAAAGAATATGAGTTAAATGGTATCACAGGAAAACCAAGCAGGGTGATAAGCTCTAATGGTGTGACAAAGTTGTTAAAAAAGGGACATCAAGGTGTAGTTGCACAATTATGCTCATCGGATGTTCAAAGTTCAAAGTTCCATATCCCCCAGATCTACAAAGGGTCATTAATAAGCATTCCAAGGTATTTGAAGATATTCCCAAAGGTATTCCACCTATTCATGACTTTGATCATTCTATCCACTTAATTCCAGGCATTATTCCTCCTAACATCAGACCTTATTGATATCCCTATAGCCAAAAAGAATGAAATTGAGCTTATGGTTTTTGAAATGTTAGAGGATGGCATAATAAGGCCTAGCCAAACTTCGTACTCTGCACCAGTGGTAATGGTACCCAATCCAGATGGATCATGGTGTATGTGTCCTGATTATAGAGAGCTCAACAAGATCACCATTAAAGATAAGTTTCCCATTCCCGTCATTGATGAATTGTTAGAAAAATTACATGGAGCAGATGTCTTCACAAAGTTGGATCTTCGTTCTGGGTATCATCAGATTCGAATGAAGGATGAAGACATCCCCAAAACAACATTCAGAACTCATGAAGGTCACTATGAATTTTTGGTCATTCCATTTGGTCTAACAAATGCACCTTCCACATTTCAAGTTTTTATGAATTCTATTTTCAAGCCTTTCCTTAGAAAATTTGTCCTAGTATTCTTTGATGATATACTAATCTATAAATAGTATTGGGAAGAACATGTTCAACATGTTGGAGGGGTACTACAACTACTAAAGGAGAAAGAACTGTATGCAAAACCCTCAAAATGTTTCTTTGGGAGAAAGGAGGTAGAGTATTTGGGTCATATTGTATCTCATGGAGGTGTCAAGGTAGACCCTAAAAAAATTAAATCCATGATGGACTAGTTGATTCCCAAAACCCTTAAGAATATTCAAGGATTCTTAGGTCTGACAATGTACTACAACAAGTTTTTTTGGAACTATGGAAGAATAGCAACTCCTCTAATAATGTTACTGAAGAAATATGCATTTTTTTTTACTCTAAAGGAAACTCAAGCTTTTCAACAACTCAAAGAGGCCATGTGTAAAGCTCATGTTTTGGAGACACCACACTTCACAAATACCTTTATTATGGAATGTGATGCTTCAAGAAATGGAATTCGAGCTGTACTAATACAAGAAGCCTCACCCTCTTGACTTCACAAGTCATCCAATCAAGGGAAAGAAATTAAAAAACCCATTTATGAGAATGAAATGTTGGATATACTACATGCCTTGAAGCAATGGCGCCCCTACCTTATAGGGAGACATTTCAAGGTTAAAATTGACCATGATAGCCTTAAATACTTCTTGGAACAAAGGCTATTTTTAGAAGAGCAACAAAAATAGGTGACAAATATGTTGGGATACGACTTTGAAATCATCTACAAAAAGGGGAAGAAAAATGTTGTTGCAGATGCACTCTCTAGGAAAGATGAGGATGTTGAAGCATTACTCTATGTTATTTCGATCATCCAACCAGATTAGATAGCTGAAGCAATGGACGAATATAAAAATGACGAAAAATAATGGACATTTATTCAAAAGCTGCAATAGGATCCTAGTACCTCTAATACATTTAGGTGGAAAGATGACTTGATGTGGTACAAGGATCGTTTATATCTTGGTAAGAATTCCCAGCTCAAGAAAAAGGTACTTTTTCAATTCCACTCTTCTCTGATAGGAGGGCACTCTGGTTTCTTAAAAACCTACCACAGTGTAAAGAAATATTTTTTTTGGGATGGTCTTAAAATTGATGTTCAAAAATTTGTGACAGAATATTTGTTTTTCCAACAAAATAAAATGGAAACAATTAAGACCCCTGGTATCCTACAACCACTTTCCATTCCAATCCAAAGGTGAATAGAGGTCTCGGTGGATTTTATCACAAGTTTACCCAAGTCTGAAGGAAAGAGTGTCATCATGGTGGTTGATTATAGACTTATTAATTATGCACAATTATGTGCACTATCTCACCCCTTCAAAGAAAGAACGATCATCAATTATTTTATGAAAATAGTACAAAAACTACATGGTATTCCAAATATTATAGTAAGTGACAGGGATCCCATTTTCACTGGAATTTTTTAGACCGGATTATTTTCTTGTTTGGGTAGTCAACTCGCTCATAGCTCATCTTATCACCCTCAATTTGATGGAAAAACATAGATAGTAAACAAATGTTTGGAAGGGTATCGTCGATGTTTTGCAACTGATAAACAAACACAATGGGTCAAGTGGTTACCCTTGGCAGAATGGTGGTATAACACTTCCTTCCATACATCATAAAAAATAAACCCATTTATTGCACTTTATGGATATCATCCACCATCCATCACATCTTCACTAAGAAACTCCTCTAAGGATCAAGCAGTGGAAGACCACATGAAACATCAACAGCAAGTTCTTCACCTCTCAAAGGAAAACCTGAATCTAGCACAAAATCGAATGAAACAACAAGAAGATCAATACCGCAGTGAACGATGCTTTAATAGACCCAAGTTGATGCTTTACTGAGTAACTACGGCCTTATAAATCGAGCCTAATGCAATTGTTGAGAAAGAAAGGTGGCATAACAGGAAGGATGAAGGTTATGGATTTCTCTCTCTCTCTCTCTAGAACTTATTTTCCATCTTGATGGCTTAACAGGCTCGAATGAAGTGTGGATCAAATTTGAATCCCTCTTCGGAAAGAAAGATGAGCTTATAGGAAATCAAATGGAGAATGAGTTAATATCATTGAGTCCAAGTGAATTCAAAACCATTAAGGAATTCATCACCAAGTTTAAGTCGCTAGTGATTTTTCTCAAGCATTGTAGGATTGAGAAGAAAGAAGAGAAATTAATCCTCTCCATCCCATCGAATTTGGGTCCAGGATATTCATTTTTGTGTCAACATTCCATGCTACTAAGCTTGCAGTTTGAAATGAGAGGATGTCATCCCTGGATGCATTCATAGATTCTATCACTCAAGAGAAAGTCAAGATGATTCAAACGAGGACTCTCAAAACATCAGATAATCATGCAATTGCATCTCTTGAAAGCAATAATTTCAAGTCCAAAGAAAAGCAAAAAGTGAAGGAGAAGAATCCAAAGTCAAACTTTGAAGATGAAGGTTCTTACTCTATGGACGAAAGCTCGAATTCCAGTATGAAGGGAAACAATAAAAGATTATAAAAGTGTACCTATTGTAGAAAAAATTCTCACAATGGAAAGTATTGTTCTAACAATAAGGTTGACATCATGACTTAGTTGATCGAAAGGAAGAACATTGATGTTCCATATTTTGAAAGAAAAGAAGGAAGACAAAATTATGTTGATCCCTAGGAGCACTACCACACTATGCAATTCAAAGGTAATGATTTTCATGATTTGGTTTCCAGAATTAAATATTTTCTAGATTTCTTTGATTGTGATAATCATTCTTATATATCATAATCAGAAATCTCTTTTCCTCCCTTGGAAAAGATACCTATCAGTCTCCCAGATCCATTTCATCTCAATACTAGTTTTTTTATCATTAGTTTATGGATTTCCTTCATCAAAATTATGAGAATTGATTCATAGCTGGATCTAGAAGCCAAAGAAACTCTCACAATTCTCTCTAGTTTGCAAAACAAGCACAAATTAGCTAAAAAGATTGAAATTGCATTCACACATGAAGTCAATAGTGGATATTATTAACATTGTCTAACATGTAACTATTTTTAGAATAGGTATATATTACATTTGGGAAAAATCGTGAGGCTTAGGAATCCATTTGGGAGTGTACATGTGTCATCACTAGATTTGACCTCCATCCCCCCTAGGTGGACCAATTAGATCTCGAATCACCCCAAACAGTCACAAAACCTGGTGTGAATGATGGTGAGGCATGTTGGAGCTTAAATGGGTCTATGGTGGGTGTGGGTGAGAAAATAGAGGTGTGGGAGTGGCTCAAGGTGAACAATAAATGCACAAGAAGGTACAAAATGGTCTAAAAACATCACTAACGCCCCTAGTCAAACCAAATTCTTGAAAAAGAGGAAGGGAAGTGCTCCAAGAGACCAAGGGTCATTAATGAGGGAACACATGTTCCAGGTTGACCAAGATAGGGTGTTGATGTGTGTGTGAATGGGCCAAAATAACCAGTTAAATTGCTAGACCACTTTCCCTAAGTCTAAACCATAGATATCAATGCATAAAAGCAAATGAAATAGTCTAAGATATAAACTATGGTACTAAGGATAGATAGATGCTCTAATAAAAGTATTTCAAACTCCATTGAGATTCTTCTTTCTATGATTTAGAAGATGATTTCTAGGCTGATATGTAGGTTATTACACACCTATCCCATCCATTTGATGCTCATAAGACCCTACAACTCCCAAATTCCCCACTTGGTAAACTAGACAATTCCGTGGTTTACTATACTGTATCACTGGTGAAAGTTGTTATCATGTCTTTGTTTTCTGTCATTGGTTGGTTTTCCATATGTAGACTTGGGTCTATTAGTTGTTATTGTACACCTTTTTCTCAAATATATAGGAAGGAGATATTCTTATTTTATTCATCATAGTATCTTATCTTATCTTGTGTACATAGTACATTGTGTAAGGAGGTCCTCCCTCGAAGAGGATTGATATTTATCTATGTTATTCATTTTTAAGGCGTGGATTACTCTCTTATTGTCTATTTCTGCTCTTTTTATGCTATTTATGGGACTTGGTTGCATAACATTTTATCTCATGATCAACAAATGACACTCGACTCTTTTGGTATTTTAGCTACCAAGTTGAAAATTGCATGTCCTAATTGCAATGGATTATTATGGAAAGTAAATATGTTCTTCTTGGACTAGTCAAATAAGGTGATATCATCTTTAGTCACAATTTCTGGCTTGCAAAAATCCCACATATGGAAACTATTGGCTTCACACACATCAACCTTTGTTGCTCCAATGCTTTTCCATAAGGGAAAGTGCATTACAAGGAACTATAACAATGGAATTTACAATGTTGGAGGCCAATCAAAACTTACCCATGAGTTTAGAATTGCGATAGAGGCAACAATAATCTAGTATTCAAATAACTTATCCTATGTGTGCTCACCTTAGTATCATGTATAGAAATTGGGGTTGTCACATTGGACATCAAGGACTACTTGTGTTTCCACTATTAGAAAATGGGTAGTTGAACCCAAGGCCAATATCTATAAAAATTTCAAGTGAGATGCTCATCCTTGATGTCCATATACAACCAATCTATGGCATTTCCACCATATATTAGATCTTTACATTCCTGCTACATATTGGGTATTTAGAGGGAAAATGAATTGGAGCTACCTCCCTTGAAATGTAAGTACATTATTTGGTAATAAATTCCTTGATTAAAGTTGTAACCACAAAAATTTGAACTTTAGAATTTTTTAATGTAATAACCCTTCTTGGAATTTTGGCAGAACAATGCAATTGGAGAAAATTCGGGCTTAACTAGTCATGACTATGGGGGGTTTCGAAATGACTCCAAATGGTCACGAATATGAAATGAAATGGTTTGGTGAGTCTTAGTAAATACAAAGGTGACCTAGTAACACTTTTTATTGGGATTTATGCTGCTTCAACTTATTTTGTAGCTAATGACAAAAAGTGCAAATTTCCTAGGAAATTGTGGTTAAATTCCCCCCTAAGGTGTGAGCCAAATTGGATTCACAGCTCAAGTATGACCATCCAAAGTTTGTGAATAGAGTATGGGGATTAATATAAGACATAAAGGGATCCCATTGCACATGGTTATCAGCTTTTCAACTGATTATAATGTGCAACATTCATATGACCATTTTCAGGGAAATTACTTTAATAGAGGAAAATTGCATAACTAGCTTGATTTTTGCATATGAAAAGTAGAGTTAATGGTTCATATAAATACATGAAATATGGAGACGATATAAAACATCAAAATTAATTCCCCAACAGCATCAAACATCAGTGAAAATCTCTCATACAAATCTTATATGCAACTCTTTCGAAATGGAAGCCAAATACATGGAAACTAGTTATTCAAGAGCATGGGAATGCAAGCCTTTTACACATGTATTTTTGATATTTTGAATTATAGAGAATATGAAAAAATATTATAGAGACAAACATCATATACCCAATCTTGGGTATAAAATAAACTCATCAAAGCGCAAGAAGCACTCCAACAAGTGCGCCATCACATGACAGTATGGGGAATGGTGAAGTAGGAATGAGAGAAGGGGGAGATAGATGAGACTCGAACTGTATGGGATTTCATCCTGAAAATAAAATAAATTCATTTTTCTTCAATGAGAGGTCTAGATGTCCTCTCATTCAACCAACATGGAAAGGAATCCAACCCCTTCGAAAATTTTTCACAAGCAGGGAGAGTGAACACTCACCATGCAATGGACAAGCAAAGGTTCTACAAAATGCCAAAGGAAAATTAAAAAATGATAAAAATATCTTCTCCTTCCTCAATACATCATTTTAATAACGTCATTATGCATCCTAAGGTCGAATTTCCATCCATAGGTTTTCTCCAACTCATCCTAGTGGTTTAGTAACTCCTATGACACTTGTCTTCCCCTTCATGCTCCAATTATTTACCCAATTCAAATGGTTGCCTCTAACTCACAAATGATCCCTATTGGTGTCTATTTTTAGCCTTGTCATGACAGATTTTTCATAGGTCTACAATCAGTTCTGGATTTTTCATATTTGTCATAGAATCCTCCATCATTTGTTGTCATAGTATGCATGGAATCTCCTTCCAAGTGACACACATTGTCTTTTTAGTCTCTTCCTCTTCCATGGGAGTTACTTTTGTTTAATAATTCAAATTACTTGGATCATGATATGATATTTGAAACCACATAACCCTCCAAGAACATTACATTCCCCATGGATTTGAATTTGGATGAAGGTCATGCCAAGTGTGTGGGGGAATCCAGCCACCCAAGGACTCCATAAGCCTCCAAGTGTCTCCATGAATAAATGACACCTTATTTTCTTAACATTTGTTATTTATCTGGCCCAATTTAATGTGAATATGGTAAAATAATGTTTCTTTGGGTCTTATAGCTCCCTTATTACAAAATTTTATGCCTCCACCTCAACCTAGGGAACTAGTAGGTTGGTGAAACATTGTTTGCAAGTAGTCTTACCTGGATGGGGACATGACATTCCTCCCCACCAAATATTTATTGTCCTCAAAAAATGCCAAGGTTGGATGCTGCAAAATTTGTTCATCTTCCCAAGTGGAATCCTCACTAGGAAAATCCTTCCATTGTACCAAGTATTCCTTTATAGTTATGCTCCTTAGATTTCTTTCCCTTTTATTCACTATTCTTTCTGAAATATGTATGAATTTTCCTTCATCATCCAAGGGAGGTAATGTTTCTAAAACTGAAATATTCTTCCCTATCACCTTTTTAAGACATGAAACATGAAATACATTATGGATTTTACTTCCTTCTGGAAGTTCCAATTCATATGCCACTTCTCCAATTTTTCGAACCACCTTGTAGGGACCATAAAACCTTGGTTTCAAATTTTCTGAACCTTTTCCTTTTAAGCAGGTGTGTTTGTAGGGATGCAAACACAAATAAACCAAGTCATCCACTTGGAAATGTCTCTCCACTCTATGTTGATCTGCATATTGTTTTTGTTGGTTTTGGGAAACTGCAAGTTATCTTTCAAAACCTTAAAAATATCTTTACTTTCTTCAATACAATCCTTAGATTTTGGAGCTCTACTATCACTAAATATGTGGTCAATAAAAGTGGATGCATCGTAACCATAAAGTGATTTGAAATGAGACATGCCAATGGGCATATGAAAAGTAGTATTATAGAAAAAGTTACCCAAGTTCAACCATTTGACCCATGCTTTTTGCTTCCCACTAGCTAGTTCCTGTTGTAATCTCACAGATCACATAGGGTTACCAATAATACACATTAATAATAGATATACATAACAGAGACAAGAGACCAGAACAAGTAAGAAGAATAACAGATTATATTATAGTGAAAGGGTCCATACAATACATAGAACTAAACCGAGCTCTCATCTGGCTCAACAGCCTAATATCTATGAATTACAAACAGTTACAAATAACTACCTGTTGGTTCAGTGAACTGACAAAACCTTATGTGGCCAACCTAAACTCTAATTAGTCAGCTGATTGACTTAGTCGGTTGATCAACTAAGTCAGCTATCGTTCAAGTCGGCTTACCAACTTGCTCCTCCAACATCTCCCCCACAAACAAAATGTTTCTTCGTCCTGAAGAAACAAGAAGGTACACAAAATTTTCTTTGCCGGTCCTTAGGTGGTTATTTTTGTGCTTGGTATTCATGGGCTGTGAAGTCTAATTGTTGGTCTTTTCTGCACATAGAGTTCGACAATTGCTTCAGCTGTCACTGCCAGCTGATGTTGAAATGCTGTCCAACTTTGCAGTATTTTTTTGATGTCGATTGTTAATGTAGTCAAACTTGCTAATATCAACATCTTTTTTTGAATGGAGAGTTCTGCTATGTTCTCCATGTCGGGACCCATAAACTAGTCATTTTCCTCTACTGTCTCAAAAATTCGTCTCATTTGTGGGCAGATGATGTCTAATTTTTCTAGATTTGGAATTGTTGGTTGCACCCATTGGTGTGCTTGTCGCTCGTGCTTCTGCAACTTGGTGGTTTCGAGCACTATTTGATTTTCAATTGTGCTCCTGAGTTCTACCTCTATGCTTTTTCTCTTTTCGAGCACTTGGATTTCTTGTCGGGTTTGTCGAATTTGCTGATAGACATGCCCATAATATGCAGGCCAATCTCTCAGTACTTCTTCTGTAATGACCGACTCCTCCATGTGATCTTGTAGTACTTTGTATGCTTCAATGAAAGTTGTGTGCTACTGTGTCAGCAGTCAAACTGTTTCTTATTTATTCTCCTCTTTGGCATCCTGCCTTTGTGCCTGTAGCATCGACACCACGCTCTCAAATAGCCGATAATCCTTTTCTAGCGGCTTGTCGGTGTCAACCTCTGTCGGAACTAGTATCACAGATTGTACCAAGTTTCTGCATTTGTTAAGGAACTCGACTTGTTCTTTTTGGTTCTTGTTGAGTTCCCTGCGTCTGCTCTGGCTCCTTGTTTTTGCTTCGATTTCCAAGGATTCCAATAGTTGTCCTAATTCTCCATCCTTTAGTTTAGTTGGGTTGACTGCAGTGGTCGATCCAAGTTGACTGATGTGGACCACTGTTGTCTGGATTTGATGGTCCTTCTTCTTCTTGTCTTTCTTTCTTTTGTGCTTCTGCTGCTCTACCTGGTTTGGCACCTGTCTACCTGTAACAGTCAGAATTGCTTGCTAGCTAGAAGTAGTTGATGGTATTTCTGGTTGGGCTAGTTGGATAACTATTGTAGCTGGTTGTGCATCTTGTTGGATGGATTGAGAGGATCTATATGCCGTTGCAGTTGGTTCTAATGGTTGTGGTGGAGGTGGTTTAGGTGCAGCTAGTTGGATTGGAGACTCTGGTTGGTGAAGCGGTGGTGATGGTGTTGGTGAATGGTCTGGTGTGATTGGATTAGTGGAGATATGGTCGGGTGAGGGGTCGTGGGTTTGTGGAGGTGATTTTTATTGGAGGTCGAAGAGGAGTTCCTCGATTTCTCGACTTATTTCATCCATGTCCTCTCCTTCCTCATATTCGGTCGGTTCATTGGCTGGTGGGTTGGGTTCAGGGTCGATCGGAATGATAGATGTGGTTTGAATTGTGACAACTTCAGCTTCTTTGTCGGGATTCCTTTCAAATGTCGAACTCACAATTGCAAAAGTATTCGGTCTCTAGAGTATTTGGCCAAGTTGGGGAATGGTCAGTCTAGAACCACCAGTTTCAAGCAAAGGGGCTTTCATGGTGATATTTTGAACCAACATGAGTAACTTAGGCAATTTTTCAATGTATGCTTGGAGGTCTCTGTCGCGGACGAACTTTTCCTTCACAGTCTCCGACATAGAATTCTTGCATATGTCGAGTGGACTTATGGAAAGCTGTTATGGGATTAGCTCTTGTGTGATTTTGGTCGGAGACGGGGGTGGAGGTGTAGACACGAGATCCACAACATTTTTAGCTGTCGAAGTGTTTGTGCTTTTCCCTCTCTATGGTC
Source organism: Pseudotsuga menziesii (assembly GCA_001517045.1). Taxonomy (NCBI): domain Eukaryota; kingdom Viridiplantae; phylum Streptophyta; class Pinopsida; order Pinales; family Pinaceae; genus Pseudotsuga; species Pseudotsuga menziesii. The sequence goes on from LPNX010850982.1 coordinate 50,689, forward strand.
GACCTTGCTGTGCCCCTTCTTTGACAAATATTTAGAACTGTGTCTCCACCGGCACTTTGTTTGCTGCAGAATCTTATATAATGTCGCATGGCGTGGCTGCCAGTTCTTCCTCATCTTCTGAGGACTCTGGAATGATAAGCTTGCGCTTACCTTTCCCTTGCTCCTATTCCTGTGTTTTATTCCTTTTTCTTAAAGCTGCTATCTCCTTCGATAATTTGGTTATGTTTTCTTTGGTTACAGCATATTCTGGATCTTCAGTGTCTATTTCTCCTCCCCGGTCTTCAGTCGAGACAAGGCTTTCTTCAGCTGGATTGGCTACCAGCTGTTGTGTTTGTGTCTCTTCCCTTTGTGTTGTCGGAGGTTTGATTACGATTTGTAGTCATTCGATGCCTTCGATCGACGTCTCCTCCAACACAAATGTGCTGATGTATAGGTTGAGCTCGTAATATTCCTCCTTCTCCTGGTCTATCAGCAGCTCTTCTATCGAGAAATTTTTTTTTTTTGCCCTTGCTGGTATCGACAGTTTTGAACCTGTTTGTCGAGCTAGCTCTCGGAAGATCTCTTTGACTGTCGAGTAATAGTCGACAGATCTCGCCTTTGCCTTGGTGCCTTGCGTGTACCATACCGCGGTATGGTCGAGTTCTAATTGGATGTGGGCATTTTTGGGCAGACTTTGTCGGATGTTCTGGGGCACCCTCCATCTGGTCGTGCGGACTTTCAGCTGTTGAAACTAGTTTTCAAACAACACTTTTCCGTTTGCAAGTTCTTTTAGTGTTCCATTTTGGGAGAACGGTTTGAATCTCCACATATGAAATTTTGTCGGTTCGTGGAATTTCGTATCCCCGACAGGGCACAAGGAGTACATTACTATCCATAACATTAGGGATGGAAACCTGATAATTCCTCCCGACTCCTAACATTTTTCGCAGATGCCTTTGAGCATGTTGGCGACATACTCAACCCATCTGTATATCTTTCCTGTGTGGGCAATGTTATCCACTGCCTCCAACATATCTATTTTGAGGTTGCTTCCTTGACCTGTCAGTGTAAGTGCAGTGGCTATGATTTTGGCCACTATTTGTGGTGTCTAAGTTTGTACTTGGCTAATCATCAGCCCTTTGGAGTTTTTGCTTGATGTTGATCCTGTTAACTCTTCTACTATCCCTTCCTTGATCCCGACTAGTACTTGTTCGCCTTGGTTTTATAACCCAGTCAATTTGGAAATTACTTCCCCAGAGATTTCAACCGGTCGGTCGAAGTAAAATCTACCATTATGATACCGGCTTATGATAAATTTCACTGTTGTTTCCTTCGTGCCTCCAAAGCTGGCCATGATCGGCACATTGATGTAATTTACGATGGTACTGTGGTTGATTTTCTTTGTAGCTTGTGTAGGCCTTTTGTCGACATAAGCCCACTCTTTAATCTCAGCCCATAGTTTCTCCCATGAGCTCTCCTGAACCTTGGCGTTCTTGATGAGTTTGAGTCTCCTCATCAACGATGTCTCCACGGTCTGTAGTTCTTTAGCCTTGGCTTGAGCTCTGGTTTGTTTAGGTGCCATCTTGTTGGTCTGCTGGTCGATTTTGCTTCGGTGTTCTTGGTTTTCAGTCGGCTGGTTGCTAATTTTCTCTCTCTGTTCGGAATGTTGTAAATGATCCTTTGGCGGTTCAGTATTTATAGTTGATGCGTTTGACATTTTTGTCGATGGGTGTATTAATGGTGGACGTGATGGTCCAGCATGAACTCTTGAGTTTGCGTTAATGGTGATTTGATTTTGTCGTATGTAGTCATGAAGGCGGGATGGGACTTCCAAGGTCGTTGGTCGATGTCGATTATGTGAGCGGTCGATAGGTGTGATGTCGGTTGTCGTAGTGGTGATTTCTCGTCATACTGTTTTGTGTTTTTCGATCTTTATTTTAGTTTTTGGATTTTCATATTTTTATAGATTTTTTTTAACCGTTATGGTCGTTATATGTTTTTTTTTTTTTGCACTGGTTTAGTTTTTGTACCGCTTTAGTCGGGCACCATTAACAAGTTTCTGAAATACTATGCCTTGTAGTGTCCTTAGTCGGACTGATCCATTGGCATGTACCTCTTTGACAACATAGGGTCCCATCCATTCTGTATGTAGCTTTTTGGGTTTTCCTTTTACTCAACTATTGTATAGTAAGGCAAGGTCTCCTACTAATAGGTTTTTGTTTTTGATGTTTCGGTCGTGCCATGCCTTCTGTTGTTGTTTCTGGATTTCCTGATGTTGTAATGCGATTAGTCGGTGTTCTTCAAGCTTACTTAGTTGCAATAGTCAGTCCTTTATTCCTTGTTCAACGTCGACATGCAAAATTTCTGCGATAATAGGTTTTTGTTGTCGAAAGTGTAGAGGAACTACTGCTTCCTGTCCATAAATGAGTCAAAACAGTGTTTGGTCGGTTGAGCGCTTATATGCCATTCGGTATGCCCATAGTAATGCAGGTATCTTTTCATCCCAGTCGTCTTTGTCGATGTTACATATTTTTGTTAATCCTTTTGTTAATGTTTTGTTAAATGCTTCAATTGCTCCATTCGACTGAGGGTGGTAAGCTGTACTCCGTCGGTGGTCAATTTGGAACTGGTTTGTTAGTGTTTTAATAGTTTTATTGATGAAGTGTGTTCCCTGGTCACTGATTAGGGTTAATGGACATCCAAATCTAGTAATTATATTCTCATAGATAAACTTAGCAGCTATCTCGCTGGAACATGTGTCGACTAGTTCTGCCTCTACCCATTTGGTTAAGTATTCGACTGTAGTTATTATGTACCTTGCACCTGTTCTTTTTGCTGGTATAGGAAATGGTCCTATGAAGTCGATGGCCCAAATTTCAAATGTAAAACTTGAGTTTATTGATATCATGGGCATTTCTGTACTAGGAAGGGGTCGACCGAGTCGTTGACATCTGTCACATTGGCTTACAAAGTTTTTGCAATCGTTGTGAAGTGTCGGCCACCACAACCCTGATTGTTGGATTTTCTTTACAGTTGTATCTTCTTGAAAATGTCCTCCTACAGGTCCATAATGTGCTTCATACATAATATTATTTCTTTCATGTTCCAGTACGCACCTTCTGAGGATGTCATCTAAACCCATTTTATATAGGAATCCATTTATGAGACTATATGGTGCAACTTTCATGGCTAAGATTTGTTTCTTCTTCGTACTCATGCCTTCTGGTGCTTGTACATCTTCTAAAAACTAAGCTATTTCCTATAACTCTGTCGGGACTGCTTCTATTCGAAATAAATGTGCATCCGGTAAGTTGTCTTCGACTCCTGTCGGTACTTCCCCTGTGTCGATTCGGGATAAGTGGTTGGGACCGACATTTAGCTTACCTGGTTTGACAAGGAATTCGAATTCAAATTCTTGGAATAGAAGTAGCCATCGAAAAATTCTTCCATGGTGTAGAGGCTTATTTATGAGGTATGTTAGTGCTTGATGGTCAGTGTAAAAGATAAATGGATTAGCTAGTAGATAGTGTCGATATTTTTGTAGTGCAAAGACCATTCCTAATGCTTCTCTTTCGGTTGTCGAATAGTTTCTTCCAACTTTGTTTAGTTTCCTATTACTGTAAACTATAGGATAGTCCATCCCATCATCTCCTGGATGAATTAGGATTGCTCCTATTGTTAGGCCCGATGCATCGATGTGAACATGGAATTCGATCGACCATTTTGGAAACCTTAGGATGGGAGCTTCGACTAGCTTTCTTTTTAGTTTTTTGAATGATATGTTGCACTCCTATGTCCAGTTAAATTCCTGATCATCTCTTAGCAATTCTTCCAATGGGTATGTCATGTCTGAATAATGTCTTATAAATTTTGTATAGTATCCTGTATGACCAAGTAGTACCCTGACTTGTTTTGGATTTATTGGAGGTTTTAAGTCGAGGATGATTTTTATTTTTGCGAAGTCGACTTTAATACCTTCTTTACAGACAATGTGTCCTAATAGTATTCCTATATGAGTTAGAAATATGCACTTCTTAATGTTTAGTGATAGTTGGATCTATCGACATCGTTCCAGCATAAGTCTTAGCCATTTACAATGGTCCTTTAGTGTAGAGTATATTGTCCAATCGTCAAAATATACTGCCATTGTTTTGTAAATGTACTCCTAAATTTTTTTAACCATAATCCTTGAAAAGACTGCAGGTGCATTTTTAAGTCCAAAAGGCATAACCCTGTAAGCAAATGAGCCAAATTCACATACGAATGTTGTCTTTTTTTTATCTTCTTTGGCTATTAGTACTTGATTATTACCCGAAAATCCATCTGTAAATGAATAGCATTCATGTCTTGCTACCTCATTTAAGATTTCATCTGCATAAGGATCTGGAAATGGGTCTGTTAATGTAACTTTATTGAGTTCTCTGAAGTCGACACAAATCCTTAGCTTGGTTGGATCATGTTACTTTGGTTGAACCACCATTGGACTTGCCCATTCCAATTGGTCAATACGGTAGATGATGTAACGTCCCCATCCCTCCGACCAACGAAGAGGATGCTACCATGGCGTTAACCATCCGGGAAACCAGCCCCATGAACATGTGAATTCATAAAATTGTTGAAATGCTGCAATTAAATGCTTTGAACTAGACATGCATACATGATCATTTATCATACATAGCGGAAGCCTACATACGTTCAAACAAGCATTCAACATGTTCATCACATTCATTAAAAGAAAACATGATTGCATAAGTAAAATAGACAAGATTACTAATCTTATGAAGAACTCATTCCGCAACCAGCTACGTCGTTGCAACGTTCCACCCAACCATAGGCCAGCGTGCTCCTTAATCTCTCAGCAACGATGCCACCCCTGAGCTGGGCATGATTCTCCAAGGAATAAGGGAACAAGCAGGCTTACACATAGCCAAGGATACACAAAACACAGCCAAGCCAACACAGTTGGGTTTATCAGGCCATCAACCAGACAGCCAAGCCAACAGGATCAGGTTTATCAGGCCATCCAGGAGTTGGGAAAGGCTAAATGCTAAGCTGGTGAGCTCATTACATAGCTAGGAAAACCTACACCAGAACTAGACTAACTTCTAAGACACCCACACACGCCCAACACAAGGAATCAGTCCCTTCTCTGCTACACAGTTCCTCAGGCCTTGCATTCCCTTCCAGTGCTATTCAGGGGTTGTGGAGAAGAAATCCAACCCTCTAGCTCTGTCTGTGTGGTTTCCAAACAAACCAGGTTTATCAAGCAAACCAAGCCCCCATCCCTACTCCGAATATATTCCGAAGACCAACCATTGCACACATGCAATCAATCAGCTATTACAGCTTAATAGGGGAAATGACTTCTAAGTCATTCTTGGCCCTATCGTGGCCACAACGACTCCCAAATGAATTACAATAGTCCCAAACGCAACAGCAAACACAATCACAACATGAGGAAAAACAGCAGTCCCTCCTGGACAACTAAGCAAGCGGAAAAGAATTACACATACCGCAACACAGTCCTTTAGCGTAAATGGCCCTCCACAGGAACAATCGTGGGTGACAATGACCAAACGGCTCCTAGCTTGCTGCGTGAGTAACAACAACGCAGAACACAGAGCATGAGAGAATATTTACACCCAATTCCAAATGCGGGTCGAGAACACACTCGATTCCTCGCTGGGGAACAATGGGAATGACAGTGGAGATGACTCCTCACTCCTGGCTACGTGAGACCAAAACAGGAAGGAAGCCTGTGCGTGGGAACAACCAAACTCTCTTGAGGCATGAAGAGACAATGGAGATAACGCGCAGTAGTCAGAAGTGCGTGAATCTTTTTGCACCGTCGTGGAGAGAGTAGTATGTTCGTAGGAGTGATGGCGGTGGTTTTCTTTTGCCGTTGTGAAGTCAACCGCGGGTGGAGTGTGCGTGTGGGCAAGGATTGACAGTCCTACCACACTCCACTCCTAGCCATAACTGCCCCAACTAACAGCAGCAGTTATTAATGGTGGTGGTTGGATAAAACAAGGGAAAGTGACACATGGATTTTTCCCCCATTGGCCAAGGTTTGACATTTCCCCCACCCTTATCCTTGTGAAAATCATGCCCCTTCTCAATTTGGTTGCTGCGATCGTAGCTGGTCAGGTTATTTAATTAAAGATGCATATTTACATGATGACAAAACTCAATATGTATGCCGCATGCCCCGATATACCATCGATGACAATTTAAATCTGAAACATAGCATAACCAATCAATGGTGGGGCCTTGGCCTTTAGCTCCTCACCATGATTATTTACAATATATACATCATATACATCTAATGCAACGGGGTCAAAATCGGGGTGTTACATTCCCCTCCCCCTTCAATAGCACTGTCCTCAGTGCTTTACAAAATTTGAACAAAATGCTACACTGGTATCGCCTCAGTGTTCTGCAGAAATGAACAAAAATGGATGTGCCAACCGCATGGCATCCTCCAGCTCCCACGTAGCCTCTTTAGGTCCGTAATTCTCCCATTGCACCTTTACGTGACCTATGGCCCGGTTCCGGAGCATTGTGACCTTCCTGTCGAGTATGCGCATTGGATCGATTCGGAACTCTCCCTCGGGTTCCACCTGAATCACATCCCAATTTATCACGTGGTTAGGATCATGTACATATCTCTTAAACAAAGAAACATGAAAAAAATTATGAGCCCTAGTGCTAGCAGGCAATGCAAGTCTATATGCAACTAGCTCTATTCTTTCAAGCACTTCAAATGGCCCACAATATCTAGGTGACAGCTTGGCACAACTTCCAAGCTTCAAGGAACTCTTCCTTGCCCTCACTCTGAGGTAAACATGATCCCCAACACTGAACTCCCTGTTCACCCTATGCTTATCTGCATAGCTTTTCTATCTGTCCTGTGTTGCTTTCAGATTCTGCCTGATCTTTACAACCTCTTGCTCCATTTCCTTGAGCAATTCTGGTCCAAGCACAATCATTTTCACTGGATTATCTCAAGTCACTGGTGTCCTACAACTTCTTCCATACAAAGCTTCATACGGACTCATCCCCAAGGATGTCTACTGTCCATTGTTATAAGCAAACTCTACCAAGTGCAAGTAATCTTCCCACTTGGTTGGTTTGTCCATCACGTACATGCGAAGCATGTCTTCAAGCACCTGATTAACTCTCTCTGTTTTCCCATCTGTCTGAGGATGGTATTCAGTGCTGAAGTTTAGCTTTGTACCCAAATCTACAAACAACCCCTTCCAAAAGTTGGAAGTGAACTTGACATCTCTGTCAGAGACTATTGCCTTCGGCAATCCATGCAATTTGAATATCTCCTTCATGAATATCTTTGCAATGTCATCAGTCTTATGCGTAGAATTAACCGATATAAAATGTGTTTCCTTTGTCAACTTGTCTACCACAACCATGATGGAATCATGTTGTCTCCAAGTCATTGGCAATCCTGTAATAAAATCCATGGAAATAACTTCCCATTTCCATTCTGGAACTAACAAAGGCTGCAACAAACCTGCAGGGTGTTGATGCTCAACCTTTACCTGCTGACATTTCATACACCTTGAAATGTACTCAGCCATATCCCTTCTCATTCTCGGACAAAAGTACTGCTTTCTAGCTGTAGCAATTGTCTTCTAATATCCTGGGTGACCAGAATACGGAGCTTGATGGATTTCATCCATAACAACTCTCCTCAAATATGCTACATCTGGAATATAAATTCTACCTTTATAAGTGAGAAGCCCATCTTCTTTCAACTTATATCCCTTATACCTCCTCTCAAGAATTTGCTGTTGTAATTTGTCTTTTACCCGCTCATACAATTCATCTCCAACAGCATGACTAACAATCTGCTGCCTCAAATCCGATTGGCAAATACTAAGAGATGCCACATGCATTTCCTGCACCTTCCTACTAAGTGCATCAGCTACCTTATTTTCATTTCCCTTTATGTGCTTGATTTCAAAATCAAACTCACATAAAAACTCCAGCCATCTTGCTTGCCTAGCATTCAGAGTAGGTTGATCAAATAGATACTTCAGACCACAATGGTTTGTTCTGAGCTAAAATCTTCTACCCATCAAGTAATGTCTCCACATCTTGAGAGCATGTACTATGGCTGCAAGCTCTAGATCATGAGTGGCATAGTTCTTCTCATGCTCCTACAGCTTTCTCGACTCATAACATATCACATGGTTGTCCTGCATAAGGACTCCTCCAAGCCCTTGTCCGCATGCATCGGTACACACCACAAAATCTATCTCTGGATCTGCAACCTTCAATATGGGTGCACTAGTCAGAAGACTCTTCAACTGCTAGAAGCTTTCTTCACACCTCGATCTCCATTCGAACTTTACCCCCTTCTTTTGCAAAGAAGTGATGTCATGTGCAACCTTAGAGAATCCCTCAATGAATCTCTGGTAGTATCCTACAAGTCCCATAAAAGATCTTACATCTATCACATTTCTTGAAGTAGGCCAATTCATAATGGCTTCAATCTTTTCAGGGTCCACAGATATACCCTCCTTTGAGATCATGTGACCCAAATACTGAATTCTATCTCTATAGAAGTCACACTTGCTCAGTTTTGCATACAGTTGGTGCTCCTTGAGCAATTGCAATGTCAATCTCAAATGCTCTTCATGCTCTTTCTCATTCTTAGAATAAACAAGAATGTCATCAAGGAAAACAAGAACAAACTTGTCCAAATACCTACTGAAAACGCTATTCATAAGGCACATAAATGTAGCTGGTGCATTCATGATACCAAATGGTACCACTACAAACTCATAATGCCCATACCTTGTTCTGAAGGCTGTCTTATGAATGTCTTCATCCTTGATTCTCACCTGATGGTAACCAGACCTCAAGTCAATCTTGGAAAATACCTTTGGTCCTCTCATTTGATCAAAGAGGTCATCAATCCTAGGCAAAGGATATTTATTCTTCACAGTAACCTTGTTCAGTTGTCTGTAATCAATGCATAACCTGAGTGTACCATCTTTCTTCTTTACAAATAGAACTGGTGCTCCCCAAGGAGACACACTCGACCGGATATACTTCTTTTTCAACAACTCTTGTAGTTGCATCTTCAACTCTAGCATCTCTGGTGTACTCATCCTGTAGGGTGCCTTGGACACTGGTGCTGTTCCTGGCACAAGTTCAATAGTGAAATCAATGTCTCGCTTTGGAGGAAGCCCTGGAATCTCATCAGGAAACACATCTCGGAATTCCTGTAACACCTGATAGTCCTCCAACCTAGGAGTTTCATCTTCTGTTTCCTCCAAAATCTGAGCGGCATACAAATGGAAACCTTTCCTACATATCTTCTTCAATTGCATTGCTGAAACCTGCCGTACTGAAATCACCTTTGGAATACCTTTCACAACTATGAGGTTCCCTTCTTCATTCACGCATTCGAAAGTCTTATTGTAGCAATCAAGCTTCACCCCGTGAGCTTCTAACCAATCCATTCCAATGAGAACATCATAGGAACCAAGTGGTAGAACATTCATATCTACACAAGTGACCAATCCATTCATGACCGATGGACATTTCTCTACCACTTCACTGACCTTTCTCTTAGTTCCAGTGGCTAGCTGGACTAACCAAGACTTCCTATGCTTTACTTTCTTAAAAGCACAAATCTCCACTACTCTAGGAGTAATGTAACTGTGAGTAGAACCAGGGTCAATCAAAATAGAAACAAATTGCTCAACAATCTTACCTGCTACTTCAACCACAGTTGATTGGTGATCTGCTTAGGGGTCCTCCAGTGCTACATAAATCCTAGGGACTACCCTTGCTACTTGACCCACTGTTTCTACTTCTTAAATGTTGTAAGCTGGCCTTGCACTCTCATTCTCGAGTGGACAATTCCTACGCATGTGGGGTCCTCCATATTTATTACAACATTGGAGTGGCCCTCTATTCTATTGTGGATCTTTAGGCTTTTCTCCTGTCATTCCGACTGGCTTACTCGCAGCTTGGGATGGCTGCTTCTGCTGATTCCTGAAGTTAGAAGGTTTAAAACCTTTCTTTCTTTGGTTAAACTCCTCATTCTTCTTGTCCTTCCATGCCTTATGGTAATCAAGTTTACCTTTTCTTTGTTCATAGCAATACTTAGGCTTCCTTATTGCTTCTTCAAGAGTTCTAGGTTCATAAAACTCAATTCTATCTTTGTAAGACTGAGGTAATCCACTCAGAAAATGCTGGACCTTCACTTTTTCATCTCTGATGTACCTGACATATCTTAACATCTCCAAAAACTTATTTGCATACTCTTCCATGGTTTGCTGTCCCAATCTCAGCTCATGGAATTCCTTAATCTTGTCATCATAATACCTGTCAGAGAGGTATTTCTGCTTGAAATACTTCTTGAACTGTTTCCACTTAAGTCTCCATTCACTAATCATCTTGACTTGCTTGAAGTGTTCCCACCAAATGGATGCTCTTCCATTCAGATTGAATATGGCAACTCTTGCCTTCATGTTTCCTGAATAATCATGCACTTGAAAGTACTTATTTATCCCAAGAAGCCAAGCTTCAGCCTCTTGTCCAGTCTTTACCTCACCATCAAATGTAGAAGGTTTAGGTTTCTTAAATTCATCCCGAGAGCGATCCCTATGGTGTCTCTTTCTTTTCCTTTTGTGAGAAGAAGAGCTTGAATCCCCGCTGGATTCTTCAAAATCAGATGATCCACTGGAAGTCCTTCTCCTTCTCCTAGTACTACTCTTACTGCCTTCTGGTCTTGCTGTACCTCATCCAGAGTCTATCTTTCTCTGCAAGTCTGTCAAACTCTGCAACATAGCAGCATTCAACTGATGCTGCTCTTCTTGGGCTTTAATCAAGCTTCTCATAGTGGTTGCAACGTCTGACGGTGTCTCTTGCAATCTCCTTCCATTAGACTCAATGTCATCATTTCCGTTACGGACATTTTCTCTTATGGCATCTTCTGATCGCTCGTAAGAATCCTGAGCATCATATCCGTCATGGGTTCTCATACTGAACCACCACTTACTTACCAAACTGCACTACCTAGAATAACGCTCTTGAAGGTGACTATGATTCTGAAAATGTGTTAGTAACACAACTGTTAGACGCATAACATTGATATAAATTGGATTTACTTACCTTCTCCTGGAAAAATTATAAAATTACAAGCTTTCCCAAACATAGAATTTTTCTTCCTCAAATAACGTCTGTCTCAGGGGAACAACGAGGGTCAAGGGACGATGGGGGTCAAGGGGGCTTGCCCCCTTGTGGCTTCCACCACTGCAGGGCGGGTCGAGGGCAGCGCCCTCGTTTTTTTTATTATTATTTTTTTTGTAAATCATTGGTTTTCGCGCAATCTGGCACATAAGATCGCTGCCACTTTCTCATTTTCAGCCCTGAAAATTCAGTGAAAAACCGTTGAAAATTCCCCTGAAAAATAGTAGAAATCTGTTGGGAAATTCCATGGAAAACTCAAAATTTCCTTGTACAAGATCGGGTCTCATTCCAACTAACATTTCGATGTTTCGGTAGTCCAAACAACTAACTTCCTCCAATGTTCATCGGCGGTCAGGTGCTCTGTTCATCGGGAGGATAGTTCACTAAACAACCGCAACGATGGGTAGTGATCCCACTGCAAGTTCCGTGGATCATAAACTCATCGGCTGTCGGAAGCTCTATCCACTAACCATCGCCGATGGCCGATGATTCCCGGACTTAGAGAAATTTTTGAAATTTTTTCTCTTTGTCTTCCCTTTCGATGCTTGATTGATTCGATTCTTTTCTTTTCGTTGGCGAAATAGTTCCATCAGCAGCCACAACGGCGGCCCATCATCTTTTCTCTTCTCTCGATCGGCAGCCCAATCTCCTTTGGCGTAACCTGGTCAGTATCGGTAGTCTTTTCTTGTCAGAAGGCTAGTGCTCTAGGCTTCCGAAACGGCGGCACATGAAACACTATCTTCTTCTGATAGTCGATGATTTCGGGCCTTAGAAATTTTTTTTGAACTTTCTTTACAGCGTCAGCGGTCGGAGGCCTTATCCGTCGGACGAGTAGTTGTCTAGCCATCTACAACGGTGGCACTCATTCAACTTTTTCCGCCGACGGACGTCGAACACTTAGAAAATTTTCTGCATTTTTCCATCCAACTGTCCTCCATCAGGTATGCTTCCGCCTAGCTCTTCCGCTACATCGGAAGTCCTTCCCACTAAATGTTCCGATGAATCGACTGTTCAAACACTTAGACAAATTTGTGGAAGTTTTCTGTGATCAACTTCCGATCTCTGCTGGGCAGAAAGAAATCCTGCTTATGTCACTACATCTTCATGGTCCATTCAAGCCCATGCTGCAACATGAGCTCTGATACCACACCGTAACGTCCCCATCCCTCCGACCGGCGAAGAGGACGCTACCATGGCGTTAACCATCCGGGAAACCAGCTCCATGAACATGTGAATTCATAAAATTGCTGAAATGTTGCAATAAAATGCTTTGAACTAGACATGCATACATGATCATTTATCATACACAGTGGAAGCCTACATACGTTCAAACAAGCATTCAACATGTTCATCACATTCATTAAAAGAAAACATGATTGCAGAAGTAAAATAGACAAGATTACTTATCTTATGAAGAACTCGTTCCGCAACCAGCTACGTCGCTGCAACGTTCCACCCAACCATAGGCCAGCGTACTCCTTAATCTCTCAGAAATGCTGCCACCCCCGAGCTGGGCATGATTCTCCAAGGAATAAGGGAACAAGCAGGCTTACACATAGCCAAGGATACACAAAACACAGCCAAGCCAACACAGTTGGGTTTATCAGGCCATCAACCAGACAACCAAGCCAACAGAGTCGGGTTTATCAGGCCATCCAGGAGTTGGGAAAGGCTAAATGCTAAGCTGGTGAGCTCATTACAGAGCTAGGAACACCTACACCAAAACTAGCCTGACTTCTAAGACACCCACACACACCCAACACAAGGAATCAGTCCCTTCTCTGCTACACAGTCCCTCAGACCTTGCATTCCCTTCCAGTGCTATTCAGGGGTTGTGGAGAAGAAATCCAACCCTCTAGCTCTGTCTGTGTGGTTTCCAAACACACCATGTTTATCAAGCAAACCAAGCCCCCATCCCTGCTCCGAATACAGTCCGAAGACCAACCATTGCACACATGCAATCAATCAACTATTACAGCTTAACAGGGGAAACGACTCCTAAGTCGTTCTTGGCCCTATCGTGGCCAAAACGACTCCCAAACGAATTACAACAGTCCCAAACGCAACAGCAAACACAATCACAAGATGAGGAAAAACAGAAGTCCGTCCTGGACAACTAAGCAAGCAAAAAAGAATTACACAGAGCGCAACACAGTCCCTGAGCATAAATGGCCCTCCACAGGAACAATCGTGGGTGACAGTGACCAAACGGCTCCCAGCTTGTTGCATGAGTAACAACAACGCAGAACACAGAGCATGAGAGAAGATTTACACCCAATTCCAAATGCAGGTTGAGAACACACCCGATTCCTCGCTGGGGAACAATGGGAATGAAAGTGGAGACGACTCCTCACTCCTGGCTACGTGAGACCAAAATAGGAAGGAAGCCTGTGTGTGGGAACAACCAAACTCCCGTGAGGCATGAACAGACAATGGAGATAATGCGCAGTAGTTGGAAGTGCGTGAATGTTTTTGCACCGTCGTGGAGAGAGTAGTATGTCCGCAGGAGTGATGGCGGTGGTTTTATTTTGCCTTTGTGAAGTCAACCGTGGGTGGAGTGTGCGTGTGGGCAAGGACTGACAGTCCTGCCACACTCCACTCCCAGCCATAACTGCCCCAACTAACAGCAACAGTTATTAATGGTGGTGGTTGGATAAAACAAGGGAAAGTGACACATGGCTTTTTCCCCCCATTGGCCAAGGTTTGACATTTCCTCCACCCTTATCCTTGTGAAAATCATGCCCCTTCTCAATTTGGTTGCTGCGATCATAGCTGGTCGGGTTATTTAATTAAAGATGCATATTTACATGATGACAAAACTCAATATGTATGTCGCATGCCCCGATATACCATCAGTGACAATTTAAATCCGAAACATAGCATAACCAATCAATGGTGGGGCCTTGGCCTTTAGCTCCTCACCGTGATTATTTACAATATATACATCATATACATCTAATGCAACGGGTTCAAACACGGGGTGTTACAGATGATTCCTGCTGCAAGCATGTTATCAAGCTCTTTCTTGACTATCTCTTTGTATTTATGAGCTAGTTTATATGGTCTTTTCTTGACAGATCGAACATCAGGTTTTATGTCGATCTTCATTTCTCCCATTTCATGTACTAGACCTTTAATATCCTTATAGTCTCTAGCAAATACATCCTGGAATTCTTTCAGTAGGTTTGTGATCTCGGTTGTTTGTGCTTTAGACTAGTAGTCTCCATTTTTTGCTATTTTTTGTCGATCATCATTTGATATGTCATACTCTCTAGTTTTGACTTTAGCATCTAGCCATTCCGGTGCTTTAGCTTCATTGATTGGTCGACTTCCTTTCTTAAACTGTGAGAATGTGGCAGGGAAGGTGCAGGGAAGTTTGCTGCAGTCATTCGGTCGGTATCCTCCTTGTCAGTTGTTTCGATTTTGAGTACTGTGTGAATCGGTTTGGTCGTTTTGACATGGTTTGATTTCCATCTGAAGCTTTTCCCTTCTGAATTTTCTTTTTCCAACTGTAATCTTGTTGACTGTGGTATTGTCCCGGTTTGTATAGTGTTATAGTTTATTGTTGGTCGGTTGTCCCTTAGGGTTTTGTTTTCTGTCGGTTGTACAAATGCTTTGATCTGTTTTGCAGTTTCGACCAAATTCTTATTTTGGGGTTCAAAGTTGAAGTCTTTGATAAAATTTTCTTTGATTTCATGCCATAGGAATGTTTCACCCCGAGCTTCTTCCATCTTGTACCATTTGTTTGGTAAGTCGGTGAGTGTTGATGGAAATAAGTGTGGCCATGTATGTTCATCTTTATATCCCAGTCTTCTCCATTCTTTTTCACATATCTTTATATGGTTTTCTGGATCCTGTCCTTGGGTAAATATAGGTATCTGAGCCTGGTTGGTTAACTTCTTTCCTCCAAATATTTCTACAAAATAAGTCGAAGCTGTTGTCCATGTCTGCAGTCTTGATTGATGGGTATCCCACCATCTAGCATCTTGTCCTATAAAAGTTTCTACTAAACTTTGTAGTCGGCCATGTTCATCGATGTTCCTAGATACTTGCTCTACATGGATAACTGGTGATTCTCTTTCTTTATACCTTGGGATTTTGTGGTATTTATATTTGTTGGTTGCAAGGTAGGATATTCCCTAATTTTCTTCTCAAATATTTTTGGGATGCTGGACACCACAAAGCATTGGTTGACTGGTTTCTTCTGTAATTTTTGAATGTTCCAGCATCCTCTTGCTTTTGTTTCATAGTTTTCAAACTCCCAATCATATAGTTCTGCATTTGAATTGTATCCTACTGAGTCTTGGTTTCCTAAGAAAATTTCACCATATGTATTAGGTTCTGTGTAATCTTCATTATTATGTATCTGATATAGTTGTCGGATGTTAAATTCTTCATTGATTGGTTCTGTCCAAGGTTCTCCTTGGGATGGATGAATAGGTACTATGACTTTTTGTCCATTCCCCTTTAATTTTATTCTTTCTTTGTCCAAGGATATCGAGGCTTTCATTTTTCTCCCCCAAGGTCAACCTACTAACATTGGGAAGGAACTGGATCCTTCCTTAGGGTCAATAATTTCGAAGTTGAATTTAGTCGATATACCTTTTATCGTTGTGTCGACATTTTCCCAGACTCCAATAGGTTCAATTAGGCCTTGGTCGACCAGTTTCAGGTATATGCCTGATTCATATAATCGAGGTCTGCCTAACTATTCCCATGTGTCTCGAGTCATAATATTTACCTGTGATCCGAAATCGAGTACAACTTGTCGGACATGGTATCCTTCAATTTCCAGGTCGACAAGTGGGTCAGCATCACTTTTATCCTTTTGGTTTAAGCTGCAGATATTCTTTGTTTGTTTTTCGGTGTTTTTGTTGTGTTTTATTTTATACAGTAAGTCGATGAATTGCAATACTGTTTTATCTTTTTGTACCAACTGTATTTGCTCTTTTACTGTGTCATGTTGATTATCATCTTCTTCTTCCTGTTGAGAAAATTCTCTAAATATATTTGTTGCATCTTTATATATTTGTTTTTCTTTAACTGGGTCAGGATAAACGTTTTTTTCTTTTATCTTGCTTATTTGGGGGTTACCATTCCCAGTTTTTGTCCCTTGTCGGGTTATGATATGTAAATTATTTTTATTGATAATATCATGTTTTTTCACACACAACAAGACATTAACATTTTTCTTTTTATTTATCTTTTCAAGCATAGTAGGGCAATCCTCTAATGAGTGATCCCCAACTCCACAACTAGTACAGAATTTTAGGTCAGTCTTGTCCTTGTATGGACAGTCTGCATGTCAGTGTCCTTCCTTGTAACATGTGAAACATTGGATGGGCCGACGTGGTCAGTTGTCTCGATTCCCAGATAATCGACCTCAACTTCGATAACCTCCATGTCGGTTGTCAAACCGACATTCGTATTGATGACCTTCGTACCGATGACCTTAGTACCTTTGATTATTTTGGTCGTTTTGTGCATTGTTTCGTTTCTCATTGCTCTATGCAACTACGTTAGTCTGATATAATGCCTGATAATTTTGTCGATTCTTTAGAATCAGGTGGTAGTCTGAGGTGTTATGATTTTTAGTTTCATAGATTGCGCACCATGATGCTTTTCCATTCTTCATGTTGAATGGGCAATCTTTTGTGGTATTCTCTCCATGCTCTTGGCAGATGTTGTAGAAACATTTTGTTTGCAAAAATCGAACATCTTGTCGGCTAATATCCTATCGGCATTTGTCCTTTGAATGTCCGGTTGTCAAGCACTTCGTGCACCAAATACCCTGACTCTTAAGGTTTATCTCTTTTAGATATTTCTGCATGATCTCAAGTTGTTCCTCCAGTTTGTGATCCATGGAGTATGCTGGAATGTCTTCATCCATTTCTACTTGTAGAGCTTTCGTGAGCGCATCTTCATAAGTTTTGAATGTCTCCAGATTGATGTGTTGACGAAATTTCTGTAACAGACCTGCAAGAAACCACTGGATTAATAGTTGCTCATCAATGACATAATCCAATTGACTGAGAAGGTATTTCCAGCGTTTGTCGTAGTCGCGGATAGTTTCTCCTAGATTTTGTGATGTTGTCTTTAATTTCTTTGCTGCCAGATGTTTTGCATCTGGAGTTTTAAAGAACGATAGAAATGACTTCGGCTTTAGTTGCTTAGGGAGTTCTCTCAGAAAAGGTCATATGCCATGTTAATGCCCTTTTCCTCAAGGCACTAGCGAACTGCGCCATATGTCTGTCTTCATCTATAACTTGGTTTTCCTCCCAAGTTGACTCACAGATGAACCAATGTCGTATGGGGTCCTCGTCGCCCTCATATAGAGGGATGTGCGCTGACCTATGACCCATGTCGGAGACACTATCACTGTCTTCCTTAGGATGTGGCGGTGGGGGGGGGGGGGGGGGGGGGGGGGGGGATAGTGGGGTATTTTGTTTATTCTTTTGTGCAAAACTATTGTCGACAGAACTCTTATTTCCGTCGGTTGTCTTAGTTTTCGTTTATTCTCCGATAAGCATTCAGTCAGGGTCGACTTCTAATGTTGATGTCCAACTGCAATTATTTGTCTGCAACTCCAAATTTTCTGTATCTTCCAAAGCTGTATTTCGCAGGGGAGGTGCTCCTTCGTGTGTCGGGTAAAGTAAGTGGATACTTTGGTTGGAGGGTAACGCTTGAATCATGACCCAATTCCCTTCTTCTGGTCGACGAATAATTAGATGATTATCATCGTTTCTCTCGTCATCTAGTCGGCTCCAGATACCAAAGTCACCAGCTCCCAGTCTGAGGTCCTCTTCAACAATGGTTTGTATCCTGGTACTCGGATTCGTCGGAGATAGAGGTCTTACCTCCTGGGGGACTTCTAATTAGAGAGCTTCTCGTTGCTCTATCCACAAATATTCTTCCATAGGGGACACTTCTTCTTCCATGCCTTCTTCATGTCGGTCATGACCCGACTCTGGCGGATTTCTCTCTTGGTCTGTCACCCTAGTGCTCATTCCTCTTTGTGACACTATGGCTCTTTCCCTTCTCTCTTCCCTTCTTTGCTGCCTCTTCTCCCTCTCTATTTTTTGAAATTCCGCCGTACCTTTATGTGACATTGTCTTTTCAATTTATGTTTTAGGTCAACCTTTCATTGCTAGTGAATGGTATCTCTTTAGTCGACTAGAATCCTCTCCACTTTACCTCGACATACAACCAACTACCCACCCATTGCCTACCCGATGCTTTAGAAAGCCTGGATAGTTCTGTTCACTTGCTTAGGAAGTATTCCCACTCCCTTTCGGTAATGATTTTTTCTCACTTGTTTTGTTTCGCCCCCCAGTTAATATTTTGTGGGGGTTCGCGTAGTAATGGACGAGGTTCAACGATATGACCTAGTCCTTTCTCGATCAGAAATATGAACAGCAAGGTCGGTAAGGAACACAAGAATTGTTCGGTGAGGTCTGTGTAGAATTTATTCTGGATAGTTTCCATCGAATTTTTTTTCTCTACGGCTTGCTCCCCGCAGAATTCGTCGACGATCTTTTCGAACCAGTCTGATAGGTTTGTTCTTCCCCCTTGAATCAGTTTGTCTAGTAGCTATTGGTATTTAATCGCTTCCGGATTTTTCATTCAGGATTTTCTTCAAAAGCTGGGGCACTGATTCTACAAACTTCTCATGAGTCTCAGTAAAGAACCTTTATTTCGCTTGAGCAGTCATTAATATTTTTCTTCGTGCATAATTTTGCAAGTAGTTTGCTATTTTACGTTCCCACCAGTCCTTAATCTCTTGTTATGATATCATCTGCTTGTATACATCTCAGACATGTACTATTGGCAACGGAACCAATGTTGTAATCTCACAGATCACATAGGGTTACCAATAATACACATTAATAGCAGATATACATAACAGAGACAAGAGACCAGAACAAGTAAGCAAAATAACAGATTATATTATAGTGAAAGGGTCCATACAATACAGAGAACTGAACCGAGTTCTCATCTGGCTTAACAACCTAATATATATGAATTACAAACAGTTACAAATAACTACCTGTCGGTTTGGTGAACCGACGTGACCTTATATGGCGGACCTAACCTCTAATTAGTCGGCTGACCGACTTAGTCGGCTGATCAACTAAGTCGGCTATCGTTCAAGTCAGCTTACTGACTTGCTCCTTCAACAGTTCCTCAAGTAACCTTCCAACCATTGATTCTGCCTCTTTGTTTGGCCATCAGTTTGTGGATGATATCTTGTTCTAGGAGTCAATTTTATTCCCACCATTTTGAAGAGTTATTGCCAAAATGCACTAAAAAATATGTTATCTGTATCACTAACAACGCTCTTTGGAAGCCCATGCAATATAAAAACTTCTCTAAATAATAGCTCAATCACTTGTGCAGTAGTGAAGGATGTAGTAATAGCAAAGAAATGAGAAAATTTAGTGAGTCTATCCACTACTACAAATATGAAATCCTTACCAAGCACTTTGGGTAAATTAGTGATGAAATCCAAAGAAATGCTCTCCCATTTTTGTTGGAGTCATTATCCAACCATACATCATTATTTGGCTTATTTTGCCTAATTTACCACTTATCCTAAGTTCTTGACTCAAATATGTGACTGCATCATCAACTGGATCATCCTCCTTCAATCAGGGAGCCTAACTGAGTCTTCTCCTTCAATCAGGGAGACTAACGGAGCCTCCTCCTTCAATCTAGGAGCAAATCTAGGTTGATTTGCATGACATAAGCATCCCATTCAGTAAACTAAAGGTTTTTTCACCAACATTTCAGTTAAACTGGAGCTGCAAAGGTGCCTTCCTCATCAATTATCCTATTTTTGGTTCATTTTAGTTAACTAGAGTGACTAAAGGCGCCTCCACCTACTTTTGGTGACTCGGTTTAGTGTAATTCATTTCATCTCACCTAACTGAAGTTAGATATGTGCCCTCACCTAATTGTTGGCAAGCAGTTGAGTTCTATTCAGTTAGACTTAGTCTAAACTGCCTCTGAGTCAGTTAGAGTCAATTAAAGTTGAGTTAAGTGGTTAACTGATGTGCCTAGTGGTGTTTAACTAACAAGTAAGCCACTCTCATGTAATCAATTCGAATGACCTCTCTTTGATTCGAATTACATGGATCTTTATGCCATTGGATTGCACTGTATCACTACTTCTGATAATGGTAAGCAAGTATACAGCTACAACTCTTGATTGCACAACTTCATGTCATTTCTGAGTAAAATTGATCTATGAAATCTATTGTAAGTTTCTATCTTGTTTCTTAGATTGTTGTGACTCCAATTTTATATGCTATCAGAGCCATGGCAAGACAAGGCAATTCTTCTACAAGTTTCTTGTTTGATCTATGAATAAATTTGAGCAAATTTGCTCAAAATCATTCCAACTCTACACAAGAAGTGGAGATTTTACCACATATTTACTGGATAAACTAGCATTGTTGATCAATCTTACTTGATTGACTAAGACAAGTCTGAAGCAAACTCCAAAAGTGCAGGTCGTCGACCTTATTTTGTTTGTTTTGTGTGACTGCATGTATCTCAAGCACTTCCATTGCATTCGCTATAGTTGCACAATGGACTTTTCTCCAAGCAATATTCTCACCCCTTTCAACTATCATCATTGGAAAAAGGATATTAAGATACAATTGTGCTCCAAAGGACTCTACAGAGTCACCATGGATACAGAGAAATAGTCGAATGCATTAGCGAAGACAACAAAATATTGGAACAAACTTGATGAAGCATATGGATTTCTATGCCTCTCCATTTCAAAGGACCTTCTTTTCCACCTCACTGGATTGAAGAGTCCCAAAGAAATATGGGAACAACTTGCTACTCTTTTTTATAAGCAGTATGATTTGAGAATCTATCAGTTAGAGAATGAACTAATATCTCTAAATCTGGGCAACTTTCAGACCATGAATGACTTCTTTACCAATTTTAAGCACCTTGTGCTCCAATTGAAGCAATTTGAAGTGGAGAAGGAAGATGATCATCTCATCCTCTCTATCCTTTTGAAACTTAGACCAGACTACTATGTTTTTGTGTGTACCTTTCATACCGAAAATCTTACAATTCTGAATTGGAAAATGCCGACCCTGAATCCTTTCATTGAGTCTCTCACCAATTAGCATGACAAACTTGTTCAAATGGTAATCATCATATCCTCTAAAAATCAATCCTTGTTTTTTAGAGAACCCTAAGCTTCGAATGCAAAAGGGAAGCGAAAGAAAGAGAAGACAAAGTTTGACCCTCCCAAGCATGGATAATTTTAGGGGCTATATATAGCCCATGGGCTATATGAAGAGGGTTACAAAAATTTAATGGGCTATTTTCTTATATGGAAAGGGTTTTCTCACCTAAAATAAATTCTCCCAATATTTATTAGAAAATAAATAAATCCAAAATTAATAGCCTCTTGTATATGAATGAGGAAAACGAAAAAAAACTATTTTCGCCTTAGCAAAATGTCCCTTCAATATGTCTTTCACCCCCAATTTCTAGAGAACATCTCGTGAAATCACTCCTTCGCCCCTACTTTTTAGTAATGGAGGCTCCCAAGGGTTATTTCTCCTTCCACTTTACTAGTAATTTAGGCATATGGTTGCATTCACTTGTATTTTTAGTCAATTTCATGTGATACCTTCTTCAAGCCCTTGATTTCCAATTTTGGAGTAAAAAATAGTGGCTATTTTGTTCTATATAAAGGCTATAGTGATTCATGGTTCACCCACATCGGATTGCATTTGCAGGGTAAAGGTTCTGGTTGATGTAATTCCACTTTTCATTCTTATTTTTCTTGATATTTTAATCTTTGCATAACATCTCCATTGTCAAAAGCTCGGATGTTGAAGGGGCATGTCGGACATGCAATTTATCAGAGAATACAAACTCGCGTGATGTTTTTTATCAAATGATTAATGTGGTATGTTTTTTATCATTCTTTTTATGTTTTTTATCCACAGTTACAATGGATTATTATATTGTAAATTTACCTTTTATCTTTTTGTCTATCATGGATGCTTTTTTAGACTTGTTGAATTCTAGGGCACTCTCAATTCAGTGAAATATTTGCCAAGATTTTACAATATATTATAATTCATTGCAAGATTCACCAATATTTTACAAGAATCTATAATACGATGAAAGATTAGCCAAAAAATTATATATACAAATTATATTATTGATAAAATAGCCTTCCATTTTTCCTATATGTTAGGGAGATTCACCCATTTATTATACATATAAATTTCAGGAGTGTTCTTAAAATGATCCCTACTCCCAAGCAGAAGGAGAAAAACCAGCAGTTGGATGAGCCCTCGGGCTCAAGGAAGAACAAGCAAAAGGGAAAAGAAAATACCAAGTGCTCTTACTGTGGAAGAGGCTTTCATCCTGAAAGCTCTTGCATGAAGAGAAAAAGTTTATCAAATGGCCCTTCTCCTTGAGAAGAAAAACATCACTCTTCCTGAAGTTGGAAGGAAGAAGGATAACCAATATCGAAACAATCAACCCAAAAGAGGACATGCACCATGGATAATGTTTCAAAGCCTAGATCTCTTCTCATTGACTATGGTGCTTTGAATCATATGGCTGCATGCAAAGACTCCTTCACAACACTGGACTCCGATAGCTGCATCTCCATCCACATGGGAGATGACTCTCAAATCTCATCAAAGGGAAAAGGTATTGTCCAACTAGAACATGGAAGCTTCAAAAATGTTCTATATGTGCCCTCTTTAGCTTCAAACTTATTGTATGTATATCAAATGACACACACAATTTTTCCTAAAAGAGTTACATTCATCCCAAATGATGTTGAGATCTCAGAGATAGCGTATGGAAAACTCATTGTTGTAGGGAAAGTGAATCACACTGCTAAGACCTATGAGTTTTCTAACTTTGTGCCTAATTAAAATCCATCTTCCCTTCTGACTCATGGAAATGAGGTCAGTCGGATATGGCATGAAAGGTTTGGAAATATAAACTACAAATACTTGCAGCAGCTACAAAATCATTCCATGGTGGAAGGTCTTCCTACAATCAAACCCTCCAAAGGGCAAGGGATGCATAGTCGGCAAGCATCCCGAGCATAAATTTGATCAGGGAAAAGCAATCCGAGCTACATGTATTTTGAAGCTGATCCATTCTGATATCAGTAGTCCAATTCCTACAAACTCAATGAATGGAACAAGGTATGTGCTCACTTTCATAGATGACCTGTCTAGATTCACATGGGTCTATTTTCTCAAGAAAAAATCGGAAGTCCTTGAAACGTTCATAGATTTTAAGGCTTATGTTGAGAAAGATACTAGGAGAAAGATCAAATCTCTCACATATGATAATGGATGTGAATACATCAAATCATATCTACTGCAAATCTGTACTCAAAGTGGAATCAAGATTCAACACACCATTCCCTACACACCTCAGCAGGATGGTGTAGCGGAAAGGAAAAAGCGGGCTCTAAAAGAGATGACAACTTGTATGCTTGAAGATAAAGATTTGACTGCAAATATTTGGGATGAAGCCATGAATTTTGATTCCTACATTTAGAACAGGGTTTCACATTCATCCATGAAAGGAAAAACACCTTTCGAAGCATACTTTGGTCACAAACCAGATGTGTCCAATTTCAGGGTTTTTGGGTCCACTGCATGGGTTCGAATTCCACTATATAAGAGAAAGTCTTTGCAACTGCAAAGTGTTCAGTGCATATTAATTGGGTATCCTGAGGAAGCAAAGGGATACAAACTCTTGAATATCAGAACCAAAAACATACTCATAGAGAGAAGTGACCGCTTCAAATAACCTCTCCAAGATTTGAAAATAGTAGATGAAAAAATTGTTGAAATTCCCTCTCTTTTTGCTGAAGATTCTAGAGGTGAAAATAAAAGTGTGAGATATGATATTTCAGATATGATGTCTGATATCAGTGAGCATTAAAAATAAGGTTCTTAATCATATCCAAATGATCCCACACATCTACCAAAATGGGTCGAAAAGACTCTCTCTTCTGTCGGGTTAAATGTTGGAAATCTTACTGATCCAAGGAGAACTCAGTGAAATTTTCAAAGAGCAGGTATTTCTCTTTCTTGAAATGATTCTTTGTTGTATGAGAAGTGATACATGATTATTGGATCTTATCCTAAGTCATCTTATCATGCTCGGAATGATCCTTGATGCAAGCTGCAATGGATGAAGAGTTCAACTCTCTCCGAAAAAATCTAACCTGTGAGCTAGTTTCCCTTCCACCTGGGATGAAACTTGTTCAATGCAAATGCGTCTATCGAAAAAATGTTGTTGTAGATGGATCAAACTGCAAATATAAATCAAATCTGGTAGAAAAAGGATTCTCCCAAGTCCAAGGAGTGGACTACACCGATACCTTTGCATAGGTGGCAAAGATGGATTCTATACGGCTAGTCTTAGCCATTTCTGCATCCAAGCACTGGGAGGTGCACCATATGGATGTAAAAAGTGATTTCCTTCATGGAGACCTACAAGAAGAGATATACATGAAGCATCCCAAAGGATACACATCAGATCCATCATTAGTTTGTAAGCTGCATAAATCCTTGTATGGCTTAAAAATGGCCCCAAGATCTTGGTACGCCAAAATGTATTCTTTTCTCCTATCACAGAACTTTGAAATATGTAAGTCTAATCCAAATGTGTACTTGCAGCAATATGAAGGTAATTTTTCGATTATGGTTATGTATGTTGATGATCTATTTATCACAGGAAGCACTCATGCTTCAATCAGCTTTATAAAAATTGCTTTACATGAAGCTTTTGAGATGAGTGATCTAGGCCTGCTGAGGCAGTTTCTCGGGCTAGAAATAACTCGAGATTTTGATGGGATTATGGTGACACAATCAAAATATGATTCAGAACTATTAATTAAGTTTAATACGGCTGATTTTAAGGAAGCACCTTTCCATTCCTCTCGGGAATCAGTCTTGAAGAGGGAAATACTACTCCACGGGTGGATTCTACTCTCTACCGTCAGTTGATTGGAAGCCTTCTCTTATTGACACATTCAAGGCTTGAAATTTGTTATGGTGTGAATGTTGTATCAAGGCATATGCAGCAGCCTCATGAACTTCATTGGAGGGAATCCAAGAGGATTCTACAATACGTGCAGGGTACTAGAACCTATGGCATTCACTATATTGTTGATGTAGGATTCACAGATTCTGATTGGGCAGGAGATCCCATAGATAGGAAGTCTAATTCCATATATGTTTTCATGTTTGGTGGTAGGACTATTTGCTGGTCAAGAAAAAAG
The DNA here is from genome assembly GCA_001517045.1 of Pseudotsuga menziesii. Classification (NCBI taxonomy): domain Eukaryota; kingdom Viridiplantae; phylum Streptophyta; class Pinopsida; order Pinales; family Pinaceae; genus Pseudotsuga; species Pseudotsuga menziesii. The sequence goes on from LPNX010850982.1 coordinate 76,199, forward strand.
TAGGCTATCATTTCCCTTTCTTCAGCAAAGGTAGAGTATAGGGGAGAGGTCAATGCATGCATATAGGCAGTTTGGCTGTAAGGTATTTTGGCCAAGTTTGACATTGGTATCACTTCACTACAGTCATTTTCTGTGAAAATCAAAGTGATATCAAGATATTGAAAGATCTGGTTCAAAGACAAAGAACCAAACACATCGAGATCCACATGCACTACATCAAAGCACATGTGCATGACATAACAGTTGTTCTACAATATTTCCCCATAGATGAGCAAATTGCAGACATTTTCACCAAGAGCTTCACTGAGAAGAACTTCACTTACCTTCGTTCACTATTGGGGGTGATTTCCATGGTGAATTCATATTAATTATTTAGTGTTCAGTTTGAGGGGGGGGGTTTCTTTCCCACGTGGTTTTTACTCTTTTCCTCAATTAGAATTTTTTGAGCATTTTAGAGTTATTTTTGTAAAGGGTGACCTATGGCCTTTGTTGCTAGGGCCCTATCGTTTTTTTACTCCTCCACATGAGTTTAGCTTAAGGGGGGGTGTTGGAGTCATTATCCAACCACATATCATTATTTGGCTTATTTGGCCTAATTTACTACTTATCCGAAGTTCTTGACTCAAATATATGACTACATCATCAACTGGATCATCCTCCTTCAATCAGGGAGCCTAACCAAGCCTTCTCCTTCAATCGAGGAGACTAACTGAGCCTCCTCCTTCAATCTAGGAGAAAAGATGGGTTAATATGCATGGCATAAGAGCCCCATTCAGTTAACTGAAGGTTGTTTCACCTACCTTTCAGTTAAATTGGAGCTACAAAGGCGCCTCCCTCATCAATTAGCCTATTTTTAGTTAATTTCAGTTAACTGGAGTGATTAAAGGTGCCTCCACCTACTTTTGGTGACTCAGTTCAATTCATATCACCTAACTGAAGTCAGATTGGCACCCTCACCTACTTGATGGCATGCATATGAGTTCTATTCAGTTAGAATCAGTCTAAACTGCCTCCAAGTTAGTTAGAGTCAATTAAGGTTGATTTAAGTGGTATTTAACTGACAAGTAAGCCACTCTCATGTAATCAATTCGAATGACATCTCCGAGATTTGAATTGCATGGCTCTTTATGCCATTGTATTGCATTGTATCACTACTTCTGATCATGATAAGCAAATATATGGTTGCAACTCCTAATTACACTGTTTAATGTCATTTCTGAGTAAAATTGATCTATCAAATCTATTGTAAGTTTCTGTCTTGTTTCTTAGATTGTTGTGACTCCAATTTTATAATTTTTGTTCTAATATAGGCAAAGAATGCTAAAGACCAGTTGGATGATTGTGCTATACTTTGTTTTGCTGGCATGTTGGGAATTCATTCACATATTTAAGAAAATCATTCTTTAACCCCTTCCAAGATAATATTTCTCTCAACATTCTATATGTTTTGAAGAAACCCGGGTGGCATGCTAAAGGAGAATCATGAGCACTCTTCAAAACTTTTTGCTTCAACCTCGAACCAAGGACAAAATAGATTTTATATTTGTAGTAGATAATTTCTTAAAACATATTATACCTATCATCATGGTTAGCCCCATCAAAAAGTTCACAAGAAAAATTATCCTTGGCATATTCTACTTCTAATATAAATTTCCCAATCTTCTGCAACATCCATTAGAGAAATAGAAGGTATTCTAGATAAGGAATCTGCTACCACGTTATTATTTCCCTTCACATATTCAATATCAAAATCAAATGCTTTAATCTTACTCACCGAATTTTGCAACCTTTTATTTAGATCCTTTTGAGTGAGGAAGTACCTTAAGCTATTATGGTCAGTCTTGACCACAAACTTGTTTCCCACCAAGTATTGTCTGAACTTGATCAAAGCATGCATGATAGTTAACATTTCTTTGTCATAAATGGATTAAAGCTTCTCATGTGGTTTTAACTTCCTACTCTTGAAATATATTGGTTATTGTCCTTTCCAATACCCTCCCATGATGCATCACATTCCAAGACAAATGGTTTAGAAAAAACATGCAATGCAAGAATAAGACAATTACTCACTACCTCCTTCATTCTATGGAAATATTTTTCAGCCTCTTTATTGTTATATTTTTATCATTCAAGATAGAATTATGATCTTAGAATATTTAACTCATAGAATAACATGCACAACAATAAATACAAGAGACAAGAGACACAAAGAATTTCCTCGGGGAAACCATAAAGGAGAAAACCCCGCAACTTCCTCAGAGATAGAATCAGCACCAAAAGTAAAACCCAAAAACATAAATATGATCTCCCGACAGCAGTAGTCTCTCTCTTGTCCTAGCAACTTCTCTCTCACTCATACGCCTTAATGAGTGAGTGTGTGTGTGATAAATAGAGAGGCTCACTTTCTATTTATATTCTTATGTTCACTTAATGTCCACTTTAACATGTCAGCCCCACTTAACAATTACTTACTAGAGCCGACATCTCTAGGAGAGTCTAATAACCCTAGTGCCCCACAACTGTGGGGACTTTACCCTCCAATCAACAAAGAAGGTTAACCTTGACACAAATGCGGGGACTATTGCCCCGACTTACAATGGAGGGTTAACCTCAATGACTTGACATGACTTGTTTACATTAAAGAACCTCCCGATAGGAACATCGGGGCATGACATGACTCAATTACATTACAGATACTTCCTGAAATAAACATCGGGGTACAATACAGTAAATATACAAGTGAATACATTCCGAAGTTACAAATACATCAACACTCCCTCTTAACTAAGAAGGTATTCTCTCAACACAATTTATCAGCACAAGTCTTCTTCTCTGTATCATCTGAATCATCATCAAGTCATCTTCATCTTCAAGTCATCTTCATTATCAAGTCATCCTCATCAAGTCTGGATCATCACTGGATCGTCATTGCTGGATCATCATCAAGTTTGGATCATCACTTGATCTAGATCGTCACTGCTGTATCATCATCAAGTCTGGATCATCACTTGATCTAGATTGTCACTGCTGGATCATCATCAAGTCTGGATCATCACTTGATCTAGATCATCATCAAAGCTGGATCATCACTGAATCATCATCATCATTACTGCTTCTGCTATCTCAATAAAATGGTGATATCTCTTCATTCTTCTCGTCACAGGAAGTTCTACAAAGCCATCCATTTTTCATGCTAGTTGTAGGCCTACCCTTCATGTAGGTATTCAACGCTTATATCTGACCCTAAGTCAGAATGGCCCTCCCAAATCTTACATCTGACCTCATCTTGTCAGAAAGGCACGCCCAGCACTCACATCTAGCCTCATCTTTTCAGAAATGCCCAGCACTCACATCTGACCATGTGTAAACACATCGCGCTAGAATGGCTCAGCACTTATATCCGACCATGTGTGAACACACCGCATCGGAAGGGCTCTGCACTTACAATCAACCATGTGCGAACACACCACATTGAAAGGGCTCTGCACTTACATCCGACCATGTTCAAAAACACCGCATCGGAAGGGCTCTGCACTTACATCTGACCATGTTTGGAAACACCACATCAGAAGGGCTCTCAGTCCCAGACTAAGGATTCCTGGAACTGACCAGGTGCCTCCATTCTCCTAGAGAATCGAATCAACCCTTATATCTGATCAAGTGGGAACATATCCCTCAATCACATCATAATGGCCATGCACTCATATCTGATCATGTAAGACTACATCCCACAGTCATATCAAAATGGCCCTTAGTCTCAGACTGAGTATTCTTGGTAACTGACCAGGTGCCTCCATTCTCCCAAAGAATGGAAACTCGGCACCAAGCTGAGTATTCCTAGTAACTGACCAGGTGTGTCCATTTCAAGAATGGAATTCAGCACTTAAATCTGATCATGTAGGAACCAATCCTACAGTCACATCAGAATTGCTCAGCACTCACATCTAACATGGAAGGAACCAATCCTCTCACCATGATAGAATGGCTCAGCCCTTACATTTGACCATGGAAGGAACCTAATCCTCTCACCATGTCAGAATGGATCTAGGACTCATCATTTCCCCTTGGAGAAGACCTCAATATGGAGAACACCAAGCTTCTCCCTGAAGTACTCAAACTTCACTTTGGCCATTTCTAGCATAGAATCACGTCAAGGCTGGTTATGTTCAAGGATAACCTGCGAGCTTCGCCAGGACCGATTACATCCGAGGACAACCTACAGGTCTTTTTACATATGAGCAACCTACGAGCTTTGCCAGGATTTATGCTCAGAAAACCTGTCTCATCAGCTATGCTAGAAATCTCTCTTTCGAGAGATATCGATCTGAATCACTGCTCCTCTCTGCATCATACAAAAATGCAAGTCAGATCAACCAAATCAAATAGTAGTTTTCAAAAGAAACATACTACCTCCCAAATAGCAAGTGGCAACATCTTTTTCCTCTGCTATACTAAGCACCATGCAGGACTCCATCTTGCCAAACCAAGAGATCACAGTTGATCCCTCAATTGTACCCTTCAGGTACCTCATTACATGCTTCACAACCATCATGTGAACATGTCTCAATGTGTTCACAGCAAAGCAAATATCTGGTCTCATATTTCAAGTAAATCATCTGACGATACATCGTGGCATCAACCGACTCTGATGAAGCAACACACAATAGCTTCAGGTTTGATGCCATAGATGTGGTCATGGCCTTGCAGTCCATCGTCCTAAACCTCTTCAGGATCTTTACTGCATACTTCCCTTGTCCACACCTCCATGCCTAGAACGTAGTGCATCATCCCCAAGTCCTTTATCTCGAACTCGGCAACAAGTCTCCTTCTTGTAACTTTAATAAGTTCCTTTTTTCTGTCAGGAACAAGTCATCGACATATAACAGGCGCATCACTAGTATTGAGCTTTCAACCTTGAAGCAAAGGTTGGAATCTACTTTACTCTCAATAAATCCTAGAATCATCAGTAAGTTGTCCATCTTGTTTTACCATGTCGAACCTCAAGATCTTCTGCAATCACTCCCTCTGAAGCAGAGCATCATTCTCTCTCTGTCTTTTGTACTCTATGCACTGAAACATTCTGTACCGGAGTGACAAGTAGCTTTCTCTGCTACTAATATTCTATGTATTGGATACCAAGATCCTCTATCTTGAACTTTTTCAAAAGTCCTTCTCACACCCATCTGTGAGCTTGTCATCCTCTATCAACCTTGTAGCAAAGGTTCAGATCTTCATTAAGCTCCTCATGTATGTGTTATCCCATGGGTTTCTTCTGAGCTCGTACAAGGCCTTATTTCATTTGCACACATGATTCTTCCTATCATGTGTATTTCTAGTGGCTGCAAATGTCTCTTCGTAGTTTATGCATTGTGCTACAAATCTTGCCTTGTATCCCATGACGTTTCCATCTACTGCATGATGGAACTATGAACTTCCCTTCATGTATCAATACTGCATCCTAGACATCATTCTTCTTGAACTGGTCTTCCCTTTCTTCTTGGTTACTTCTTCATGGTTGGAAGGTTCTGCATCAATGATGTTGCTGCATTCGTCATATTACTCTTTATCTATCATCACTTATTCTTCGGAACAAGTCTCATCCTTCTTTTCTTGTAGGTGATTATGTACGTGATCTTTCCTACAATTCAAATACATTAGTTGTATGGTTAGAAACATTTCATAAGGTATATTCATAATGAAAAATTCTTTTGCATCAATATATATGATCATGCAACTATTTTAGCCTATACAACATTCATCCATAACTCACAGAAACGTTTCTAGATGCCTTCCATCTCTACCAGGACAACATTGAGATTGTGCACTAATCCAATATGTCAGCAAAGAGGTTTCATTCTAGATAAGTAGAAATTGAGAGTTGTATAGCACCATGAGCTACTTACCCATCACATGCATATTAGTACTATACTGTCATTAATGTAGACATTCTATCATGCATAATACATGAACTAAATATAAACAAATGCATAACAAAAACAATATCATGAAATGACTTATTTGTTTCGTGGGTAGACTCCTTCTTGATCCTTCAGCGTCATCATCTTCTTCATTCGTAATAGCATTGTTTCTTATCCAAATGCTAAGATGGATAATAGTTTCTTCAAGAGTTGAGTCCTTCGTATTCCTTATCGCTTGAGGGATATTCTTTGCATGGTGAGAGGTTGATCTTCAGTTGATCCCATCTTCTCTTCTCTTATTATGAGTCGAGCTTCTTCTTCTTCCCAGAGTCTGCTGAAAGTAATCACTTCCTTCTAGCACACATTCCTTGCATGAATGAATCCCATGATCCTGGGAGGCCTTTCAAGGTGGCTATCACCACCTGTGCATTCTCCACTTCTTCTTCCACTGCTACAAGTTGTTCTTTGATTTGAGAGACCCTCGTGAAGTATGACTGTATGGTGTCTACATTCTGAATCTTCACATTCTTCAACTGGTTTCTTAAGGTCATCTTCTTAATTGTGTTCTTCCCTTCAAATAGCTTGGTCAAGGAATCAAACATAAATTTCGGTGTCTTTAGGGAAGACACTTATGGTACAAGGTAATCCATGATTGAATCAACAATGATCTTCTTGGCCTTGACCAAGTTCTTCTTGTGTAAGGCTTTTAGCCTCATCTTCCTTTGGAACTGGAACCTCTCTACTTGTGTAGGTGTTCAATTCATTTTCTTCAGAGAGATCATATACTTCCATGCTTGGAAGTTGTCAAATTTACCAAGCTTATCATCAAGATGATGTGATAGATCACTTTGAAATGAGAACCTCAAATGAAAATAGAAAAAGAATAGATCTTACCGATTTGAGGTGTCCGTCCTGGTTCTGGAGCTGGCTGATCTAGGGTTTGTCATAGAAAACCTAATTTTCAAAACTTGGAATCTTTCAGATCTGATTAGATAGAAATATAGACCTCTTCAAGGTGAGTTGTCGAATATACTCATTTTCTGAAAATAGTGGAAGGAAACTCCTAGAATAGGAAGCCCTAGTTTTCCCATTTCTTCTACAGAAATTCCTGATACTGTTTCTATGGTATCTCCGAAATTACTACTCCTCTATGTTGAAAACTTGGCACTGAGGTATCATTGCATGTCCATGTTCCAACACCATAGGTTTCATCAGAATTGGTTTCACCAATTGGGACTTATGATCGTTTTCCCAACGTGACCTGTTTCAGGACTGTTCAGCATAGCGAAGTTGTACGGACTTCCTCGTGTCACTTTTTCATCTTCTGGGTCTAAAACGTGAACCATAGAAATTACAGTCCATGCCCTTTCTGGAACATCTTCAGAAATTTCATTCGGACCTTTTTAGCCCGAGATATAGCAAATCTTCCCAGGTGTCCTGTTTAGGGATGAATCTTGGGAGAGGATGGAACCCTAAATTGGAGGGATCATATCTCCTAGAATATAGGGAATCAGAGGTTGAATTTTGGATAAAGTGTAAATCATGATTTCATATTCAGTATGTGAAAGTTTCAGCTCCCGAGCCTTCTTCAATCCAGAGATATAGCTAATGTACCAAAACTTATCAGTTTTAGTATTTTAGGGTTTTTCCAGCTCAGGGTCAAACTAGGGTTTGACTTTCCCATAGTTTCACCCAACCAAAAATCTCAACCCAGGTCTCCAAAATTCGATTTTTATGAGGAGAGAAATCCTATGCCGGACTCACTCAAAAATTCCTCTTCTGTAAGAGGCCCTATTTTCCCGCACAAAAAACTGAAAATGTCTGGAATCGAATTCCGCTTCGACAGAAAGATGCACCCTTCAATGGAGAGTCATCCTAGCATACTTTTGTTTATGGATTATGGGGAGAGAGCCAAAAATTAAGAATCCCTAGATTCTTCTGCTGCACAATGTCTTCTTCTCAGGTTAGCTCTGATACCATGTTAGATTTTTATCATTCAAGCTAGCATTATGATCTTAGAATCTTTAACTGAGAGAATAACATGCACAACAACAAACACAAGAGACAAGAGACACAAAGAATTTTCCTCGGAGAAACCATAAAGGATAAAACCCTGCAACTTCCTCAGAGATAGAATCAACACCAAAAGTAAAACCCAAAAACATAAAGACGATCTCTCGACAGCAATAGTCTCTCTCTTGTCCCAGCGACTTCTCTCTCACTCATACGCCCCAATGAGTGAGTGTGTGTGTGATAAATAGAGAGGCTCACTCTCTATTTATATTCTTTCGTTCACTTAATGTCCACTTTAACATGTCGGCCCCACTTAAGAATTACTTACTAGAGCTGACATCTCTAGGAGAGTCTAATAACCCTAGTGCCCCACAACTGTGGGGACTTTTCCCTCCGATCAACAAGGAGGGTTAACCTTGACACAAATGTGGGGACTATTGCCCCAAATTACAATGGAGGCTTAACCTCAATGACTTGACATGGCTTGTTTACATTATAGAACCTCCCAATAGGAACATCGGGGCATTAGAGGAATTTTGGGGTCTAAAATGGGCCTCATAAGGAAAATAATAAAATAATAGTTTAAATAATAAAATAATATTGATTAATTTTGGAGGAAGAAAGAAAAAAACTACTTTTTGTGTTCGTATTTTCGAC
>LPNX010850982.1:84866-183049 GCA_001517045.1 Pseudotsuga menziesii
CATGACATGACTCAATTACACTACAGATACTTCCCGAAATAAACATCGGAGTACAATACATGAAATGTACAAGTGAATACATTCCGAAGTTACAAATACATCAACATTTAAGCCATTGGAAAGCATATTTCTTTTTCAAATCAGTGAGAGGGGAAGTGATTTGGGAGAACCTCCTCACAAATTTCCTATAGTAGGTACAAATCCCAATGAATCTCCTCAATTCAGCAAGATGTTTGGGACGTGGTCATTCAATAATGGCCTTTATTTTCTCTATATCCACCTTCACACCATCTTAACCAATGATGTGTCCAATATATAAAAGTTATGTCAAACCAACTCACATTTTGATAGCTTAGAAAACAAAGATTGACCAAGCATAATTTCCAAGACAACTTCTAGACGATGCAAGTGCTCCTTCCATGTTTTACCATAAATAAGAATATCATTAAAGAAAACTAGTACAAACTTACGAAGTTGCTTGTGGAAGATATTTTTCATGCATCATTGAAAAGTGGAAGGAGCATTTTTCAAGACAAAAGTCATGGAAAGGAACTCAAAGTGACCACAGTGACATCTGAAAGCAGTCATTTTTATGTCTTCCTCCCTCATTCGAATTTAATGATGACCAAATATAAGGTCAATATTTGAGAATAACTTGGCTCCATGGAGCTCATCAATCCTTGGGATGGGATATCTATTCTTCATTGTCTTCTTGTTGAAGGCTCTAAAGTCAATGCACATTCTTAAGGTTCCATCCTTTTTCTTCACCATGACAACTGAATAAGCATAAGGGATTGTGCTAGGTCTTTTGAGACCCAATTCCAAGATTTATTTAATGGCCTCCTAAATTTCATCTCGGTTCCTTTTGAGGTGTCTATAGGGTTTCATTTTGATAGGTTAATTCCCTATCTCTAATTCAATGGTATGATCCACCCCCTGCCAGGTGGCCTTTCTAGAAAAAGGTCTCCAAAAACCTTATCACACTTACCCAACAAATGTTTTATTTCCTTTGGATGTTTGGAAACCTTCAAGAAAGGCTTGGGAGATGTGATAAAACACTCAAAAACCCATTTAATGTCCCCAAGCCTCAAGATAGAGCTCATACTAAGAGAGGATACCAATTGATGAGGGTAAGTGTGCATTCCTCTCAACAAGATAAGTCTCCCTTCCGAATTTTTGAATCTCATTTCAAGGACTTGATAGTTCATTGTATTCTACCCTATAGAATATAACCATTGGAATCCCAAAACCACATTTGTAGCAGCCACATCCATACATAGAAATTATCAGTAACAATGTAATTTCCTATAGTAACTTGAAGCTTTGGAATCCATTTGGCACAGTCCATAGAATTGTTACCTGGGATGATGACCATGAAGCCTTCAAAAGTTTTAGTAGGTATATTTCTCTTTTATATTAATTTTGCATCTATGAATTTATGAGTGTCTCCTCCATCAACTATCACTGTGACCCTTTGACCTTGTATGGCACCCTTGAATCTAAGGGTGTGAAATCGAGGTACACCTGAAAGTACTGCAACTTTTCCTCTCTCGGGAGAGGGATTCTCTTCTTCTGTTGTTTCATACCCCTCTTCTTGGGATGAAAGTTGTACTTCTTCCTCCAAATTCCCATTCTCATATTGAGAGAAAACGTCAATGTAGTGTGCCTTCCCTTAAGCAAAGATATGTCTAGGAACCCAACGATGATGGCAAGTGAAGCACAATTTATTCCTCTTGAGATCTTCTTTGATTGGTCCCTCCTTATTCTCCTCAACAAAAGAGTTTTTTTTCCATGGCTTCTTCCCTTCTTTGAATTTGGAAGGAAAATTAGGCTGAGGGGGATACTTAGTCCTTGGCATCACATTCTGCAAATCTCTTGTCAAGTTTGTGGAATCCTTCAATGTAGTGGGCTTGTGGGATTTCACCAGCCCTTTCAAAGGTTCTCGAAACCCTTTAGTGTATAGTAGAACCAACCAAGCCACAGAGATATCAGAAACCATCATTGAGAGATTTTGAAATTCCAAGATATATCCTTTAGGGGTCCCAATTTGCTTCAATTGTGCCAATTATTTGAAAGGAAGTTCAAGGCCTTTCCTATCGAATATCTCCACTAATTACTTGGAAAACTCTTCATAGGATGAAATATGATCATGTACCAAGGTATTAAGAATGATGGAACCACCAATCATTGGCTTCTCCCTCAAGAATGTAGAATGGCCATTTTCAATGCATCCTCTTCAACCATTAGATTTAATTGGAAATGGACATCTAGTTTTTGTATCCAAGCACTAGCAAACATTTGGGAAGATCCATCAAAGGAAGTAATAGTTACCTTTCCTATGGTATACTTCAATTCCTAATTTAGAAAAGTTATCCTATCCCCAATTCCTCCATACTTGAGTTTGCTAGAGACCTTGAAGAACTAGTCGAAAGGTAGGGTTTTCCTACATTATTCACATTGTTGTTGTCACTCATCTACTGCTTCCATTATGCCATAAGGAGTGTCAAGGTTATATTTAAAATATAAAAAATTAGGAGTGGTAGGTCTAGTATGATTCTTGAAGTCATGGGGTCGATTGTGAGGTCCAATCTTCGAGAAAATAATTTCCCCGTAGGTCTTCTTCTCTTCATGATGTGAACTACTACTACTTCATGTTGCCAACTTACTCCCAAGTTGGCTAGCCAACAATTATAACCCTTGCATAATATTTGTAGACATATCATCAAAATATGGCTTCATGAGTGACTTAAATTCTTCTTCTTTATCATCCATAGCTTCTACTCCTAGTTTAGCCTTTATCACCACTAAGGAAGAATTGACTTCTTCACCTTCTTCTTCTCTACTAACAATATATTTAGTTTTAGTCTCTAATGGAGGAGGATAAACATCATGAAACATAAATACAAAGAACTTCAACAAGTTCCAATACAATTCTCTGATACCATTGTAATAACCCTTCTTGGAATTTTGGGAGAACAATGTAATTGGAGTAAATTCGAGCTTAACTAGTCATGACTATGGGGGATTTCCAACTGACTCCAAATGGCCTCGGATATAAAATGAAATGGTTTGATTAGTATTAGTACATCCAAATTTTACCTATGAACACTTTTTATTATGATTAATGTTGTTGCAACTTAGTTTGGGGCTAATGACAGAAAGTAAAATTTTCCTAGGAAATTGTGGTCAAATTCTCCCTTGGGGTGTGGGCCAAATTGGCTTCCCAACTCAAGTACGACCCTCCCATATTTGTGAACAGAGTATGGGGATTAATATAAAACATCGAAGGCTTCCATTACACATGGTTATTATCTCTGCAACCGATTATAATTTGCAACATTCATGACCATTTTCAGGAAAATTGCATAACAAGCTCGATTTTTTCATATGAAAAGTAGAGTTAATGGTTCAGATCAAGACATGAAATATGGAGACCATATACAACATCAAAATTAATTCCCCAAAAGAATCAAACATCATCTAAAATCTTTCTTACAAATATGATATGCAACTCTTTCAAAATGGAAGCCAAATACATGGAAACTAGTTATTCGAGAGCATGGGAATGCGAGACTTTTACACATGTATTTCTGATATTTCGACTTACATATCATATGGACATAATATTACAGATCTAAAAACCATATACTCAATATTTGGCATCAAATATACCCATCCAAGTGCAAGAACCACTCCAACAAGTGTGCCATGACATGAGAGTATGGGGAATGGTGAAGTAGAAATGAGAGAAGGGGGAGAGATATGAGACTCGGACTATATGGGACTTCAACCTGAAACTAAAACACCTTAATTCACCTCCAATGAGAGGTCTGTATGGCATCTCCATCAACCAACTTGGAAAGAAATCAAACTCCTTCGAAATTGGTTCACAAGCAGGGAGAGTGAACACTCATTGTGCAATGGGAAAGCAAAATCTCTCCAAAATGCCAAAGGAAAATTAACAAATGATCAAAATATCTTATAATTTCTCAAGACATCCTTTTATTAACTTCATGAGGCCTCCTAAGGTCGAATTTCCATCCATAGGCTTTCTCCAACTCATCCTAGTGGTTTAGTAACTCCTATGACACTTCTCTTCCCCTTCATGCTCCAATTTTTTCCTCAATTTGAATGGCTTCCTCTAACTCCCAAATGTGCCCTCTTGGTGGCTATTTGTATCCCTATCGTGTCATATTTTTCATATTTGTCATAGAATCTTCCATCATTTGTTGTCATAGTGTGCATGGAATCTCTTTCCAAGTGGCACACATTTCCTTTTTAGTCTCTTCCTCTTCCATGGGAGTTATTTTCCTTTAATAATTTGAATTATTTGGCTCATGATATGCTATTTGACACCACATAAGCCTCCAAGAACGTTACATTCCCCATGGATTCGAATTTGGATGAAGGTCTTGCCAAGTGTGCGGGGGAATCTAGCGACCCAAGGACTCCATAAGCCTCCAAGTGTCTCCATGAACCAATGGCACCTTATTTTCTTAACATTTATTATTTATGTGGCCCAATGTAATGTGAATATGGTAAATTAAGGTCCCTTTGATTCTTATAGCTCCCTTATTACAAAATTTTATTCCTCCACCTCAACCTAGGGAACTAGTAGGTTGGTGAAACATTGTTTGCAAGTAGTCTTACTTGGATGGGGACATGACATTTAAGGCATTTAAATATTCTTAATTGGTTTTTAGTGTATAATTATCATTTCCATCTATTACCTTACACCTATAACATTTTGTGAATTATGTAAAAAATTGTTCTTCATCTACAAAATTAAAATAAACTTTAATTTCTTTCTAGTTTGATATAATGAAAATCTAATTCAAGCACTACAGTTCTTATAATTTTTCATTTATGTAGGAAGAACGAAAAGTGAAAGGGGTTATATTTATATCCCTAAATGGCACAAAGATTAATAATGCTAGAACTCAAAAACATTCACTTAATTAGGAGATGTTACTAGAAAAGGCTGATAACCAACTCGACTAACAAATCACTTTACATAAATGAATTACAGCAACATTAGGAGTTCTAGATGCAACTCCTACCCTAATATGAAGAAAATATAAAAGAGAGAGGTAATGAAAATATCCTAGGAGAGTAAAACAAAAAATATGAAAAGAAATATACAAACAAGTCCAAAAAATAGTCATTGGGTGAGACACACGAGGTCTTGATGAAAAGGAGGTCCTTCTATAGCCTTGATGAGCATTAGAAGAAGAATCTGAATCAATGAACCTCAAAGGGTGTCTATGAACATCATGATGATATCCTCTTTTTACCACTTGGATTAAAAGAAATCCATATAATCAATCCAATAAACTCAATCCAACTCTCATGTGGCCTTTCTACTCAAGGTAACCATCTCTCTAAAAAACAAGGCAATGTGTTTTCCATCAAGATAAATCGAGAGTGAAAATAATTTACAGTTTCCCCTAGAGGTATTCGAATAAACAATAGTATGCCTCGAATAAACAATAGTATGCCCCTTTCATATCATAATAGATTTTGCATCTAAGAGCATAATGCTCCTTAGTGGCCACCTCTTAAAGATAATATTTTTTGCAAATATTTTTGTAAGAATAGAATGTTCCTTAATCAACACATAGTTGATACTATCATACTCATGACATAATAAGGAATGTGAGAAATGATGTCGTAAGTAATTACAACATTCATTTAGAGCATTTGAGAGCTACAAAAAATGGTTCACATAGAAAGGCAGCTTGGGGAAAAGAGGTTTGTTTGGAGCAATCCAAGTAGCTTGAACCATTGTTGCAAATAATCACAAAAATATTTGTTGACATTGAAATATATTGCAAATTTCCAATGCTAGTGATAGTATTGCTATAAAAACTTTTGATTTTTCAAAATTTGAATATATTGCAATATATCAAAAATATATCGGGAGATGAAATATTGGTTAGGTCAATAAATTTTTGGGTTTTTTGGGGATTTTTTGCTCACTTTGAGGAGGGAAAGTAAGGGATTGAGAACAAAGGGGTTACTCACTATTATAGTTTCCCATAAAAGGGTTAGACGGAGGGGTTGCTTTAGATATTTCAAAAATTGAATACTTTTGTATGGTTTTAAGTTCTACAATATTTTCTAATATTCCCTTGATGTTGCTGATAAGTTTACTTCTAGACCCTTTGTGATATTTTTGCTGACATACTATTTGCAACATTGGTTCGAACAAAACTATTGTGGATATCCTCTCTAATCATATTATTAATCTTCAAGAGAAGAAAAAGAGGAGTAGCACCCAATGAGAAAGGAAATGGAGGGATGTGATTAATTGAGATACCTATAGTTCTATGAGTAGGTAGGCCTAAAAAATGAATATGCCTCCACCCATATTGATCCCTCATATGCATAATACAATACCATGTTACCTTTCACAAGTATGAGACATTTTATGGATTACGAGGAGTGATCATCTTTGACTAGTCAATTATTAATCTCCATGGTTGATGTTTGTCTCCTAATCTAAGCTCTTGATCACAACTTAAGTTGCCATTTTTACTTTATCCCTTGATATTAATATTTTATTATAAACCCTAGGTCTATAATTAAACTTACACTATAATAATAATAATAAGTTTTACTTAACTCGTCTATAGAAATGGTTGAGTGGGCTTTTTATCTGCTAGTGGCATCATGGGCTTAGTCACAATGAAAAGTATACTTCCAATTTTCCCCTTAATGTGTATTGGGGATGATTTGTTATGAACCCAAATAGGAAGTTGATATAATGAGTGAAATCTGACATGAATGCAATTGTTGTGATTCCAACACGATAACTTCTAGGAAAATCACTGGAGAGTATTGCTATTATGATGAGATCTTCACGAGATCTTCAGAAACAAAGTTCTTATGGCTACCATTCTCCACAATCAGATGCAGTGGATTGTTTTGAACCCACATTTATGTATGGAATACGCGCTCTCATTCCTCCTCCCCGACAATAGTCGAAGCTGTCAGAGTGGTTGATGTCGATGTCAAAAGGGTCAACGCTTATGGGTCAGATTTTACCAGGGTTTTGTTGGACAGGTCGGAGGTCGAAATTTTTTCCAAAAATGTCTTTTGAGTCTTGATTTCATAGGTATCATGCCATGAATTGTGGTAGTCTCACCATTTCCCGGCAGGGGGTTATTTGTTATGTTCCCTTTTGTCTTTCTGAGAGTGCGTTTTTCCATGGTCTTGCTTTGGCGGGGTCGGTTGAGAAGGGTGTCTTGACTTGTCGAAGTCGACTAGTGACTTCTTGTCAGATGTTCGACCTGTCGGCCTGGTCGTGAAGCGTGCTTTTTCTTTTTGTTTAGCTTCAAGATAAATGGCGTAGTGGAATTCATCTACAAGCGTATTGACATCCATAAACTCCATTTCTTCCTGAATGTACGGGGACATTCCGCTAAGGTACTTCAGAACAAGAAATTTCTCTTTTTCTTGGACGCCAAGTCTTGCCATGAGTCAATAGAACTCGTTGGTGTAACTCTGCAAGGATAGGTCTTTCCATTTCCTTAGTTGTTTCCACTTCTTATACCGGTGTTCAATGTACTTGGGCAGGTAAAACTCCTTCAGGACGTACTCAAAAAATTACTTGCATGTATCTATGGTGTCTGTTACCACCTGTACTAAATTTTGAGGATTTTTACAGATACACCCACACTGATCCCTCTGCAAAAGGACAAGCTAGTAAAAAAAATGAGGGGTAGGGTTAAAAAAAAACTTTTCAAGTCTTATGACCTGTAGTTATGCAAAAAAGGGTTCAAAGTTTCTTGGGAAGCTTATTCCTAAGCATGAATGTCAAAACAGTAAAAAATCCTTAGGGGCGACCTTGGAAATGAGCCTAATATGAAAAATACGATCAAGGATAGGTGTTTGCAAGAACGTACGGTGGAGATCCAACCCGCAAAATAGATCAAAGGGCCAAAAATAATTTCCGCCAAAGGAAAATTGGGAGCAAAAGTGCGGAAGAGGTAAAAATTTGGTTATAAAAGTTGAAAAATACGCCTTCTGCCTTCCGCAGTCCGAGATCCGACGGTCAGGGAGAACTTCCACATAGATCAACGACCCGAAAGAAGGAAGAGGGGCAGAGATCAGAAAGTGGGAGACTTAATAATTTTTGTGCGAAAAGTTAAAGTTCCTCTTTCTGATTTCCAGAAAAGTGCGGGGGTGGAAAGGAAAAAGCGGAAAGTTAGTTTCTCCTTTCACGAAAAGTTGAAGTTTCGCTTTCCGCTTTCTAGAAAAGTGCGGGGGCGGAAAGGCGGAAGAGAAAAAGTTAGTTTCTCCTTTCATGAAAAGTTAAAGTTCTTCTTTTCGCTTTCCAGAAAAGTGTGGGGCGGAAAGGCAGAAACGGAAAGGTCAGTTTCTCCTTTCACGAAAAGATAAAGTTCCGCCTTCCAGAAAAGTGTAGAAGTGGAAAAGGCAAAGTTTTGGCCATATAAAATTGAAGATCTGAGTTCCGCTTTCCAGAAAAGTGCAAAGGCGAAAAGGCGAAAGGGAAAAACTTGGTGGTGAAAAAGGTTGAAATCTTGCATCCTGTTTTCCGCAGCCCACATCTTTGATCTTAGATCGACGGTCCAGAAAAATTCTGCATCTTAGATCAACAGTCCATATTGACCCCACAGCAGAAAGGAAAAATTAAAGGTCGGAAGCTGGAAAAGACAGAATTTTGGTCATAAAGAGAGCGGAATTTTGATTTCCCTAGACCCCATATTGACAGTCGATAATGTGTCTTCCTAAGACCGACGTTGGATATTGATTTCACTGGTTGAATATGTCGAGATGAAGAAAAGCGTTGCAGACTGTCATTTTCAACGAGCGAATCAAGGTTCGAGTTGTCAGGTTTTCTATTTTGATCCACCATGTGCATCCCAGCGTGGTTGCCTTTTTTTTATTTTTGTGATCATGGTGAAACTGCCACATCATAAGTTGTTAGGATTTTATGCGTGCGGGTTTGATCCCTAATCTCTGTAAACTGTATTTGGCTCTGTTTTGAGGTTGGTCTCGGTAGCCCAGGGCACTATAAATATACCCTCAAAAGAGGAAGAAAAGGGGTTCAACATTCATTTTTGAATCCTGTGTGCTTGGTTTTGTAGCTCTGTTACTTTCCTTGGGAGCATTAATGAAAAGTATATCTTGAATGTCTGAGATTCATCATGGTGTTCACCGTTCAATCTCTTTTTTGTCTTGTGTATTTCATTTCCATGCATGTGTGATTTCTACTAATGTGTTTCTAGTTGAATGTGAGGAATTCATTCTCTGTTTAGCGCTCCTTGCATCAAATAATGCATTTGTCTGTGTTTCATCTTCTATGTTCCATTTTAGTTATCAGCCTGCATTGTTTCTTCTGCTAAAGGTTTTTGCAAGAGATTCACCCACAGATAGGTGCCTCTTGCTTCGCTGGGCTTCTTCTCCTCTCCCCCTACCATCTCTCAAAAGATATTTTGTTGGATATTGATACCTATTTTTCCTCAGACTATGAAGGTTATATTTGGTCATTATTTTCTGTAAATTCTTGAATGTTTCATGCTTTGACTCCGTCGCCCAATGGTGATGTCTTTCTTTCTGTCCTACACTTTTTTAAACCCCAAAAACTTATTTCCCATTAGAATCTAGCCTTCTGACTGCTTGTTTAAAGCCAAATGTATATGTGAATAACCATGTGACATAGAGAGATCCCTATCCGACTATAAGGCTAGACTACAGTCTAAAGATTGGTTGAAATGGTTACCCCTGTGATTCTCCGACCACAACCATAGGACAAATTACAGGGTGATAACATCTTGACGTCATTGACGGGGAGTAATCACTATTATCTCCTTGGTAAAACGACATCGTTTAGTTCTACGACCTGGTTGAGCAGTCGGTCCTAGACACACGTTGGTTGTATAGGCTCTGGCGATTCCACTCAAGGCTTCTGGAAGGTGACTCCACTTAGGAGACTAGTGGCCAGAAGGACCGATGCAGGGAGGATGTTTCAAATATTTCCCAGATATGAATGACAGAATTTTAAACTTGACTATTGATGGTGAACAATGGTCAAACATCAAGAATTTCATGCTCTTTTCACCTAGCGACTCCATCTTCAAAGAATCTAGTCTGTAAAATGTTCTATGGCAGCTCCATCATCAAAGGGGTTGCAAAGTTGAGGAGTTGATTTAGTTTCTTCATCGTCAATATGAGTTCTCTAGCTGTAAGGTATGCTCCTATGAATCGTGCTCACATTCCTGGTTTTCCAAATCGAATACCTAATATAGGCTGGAAATCATATCTTCCAAGATTCAAAGATAAAAAGGGTGATGATGCTGCCCTTCATTTGTTTAGATTTCATAAGCATATACATAGGCTGGGAGTTGAATTGCATGAGGATTCTTTAATGAAAATATTCATGATTAGTTTAGAAGGAAATGCAAGGTCATGGTGTGACATATTGCTAGCAGGGAGTTTATCCTCCCTTAAATACTTTCATACATTATTTCATGAACATTTCAAAGATCAATATCCTTCTTTGTCGTTACTTCAAGATTGTTGCACACATGATAAAGATTTCATTGAAAATTTGAAATACATATACGATGATGACCAGTATATGGATGAAGAGCTTTTAGAAATATTACATGAGTACTCATCTCAAAAATAAAGACAAACTAGTTTCCCTAGTATTCAAAAAGATTCCCAGCAGTTGGTAATGTCTTCCTTGCCTGAAATGAACATAAGCCAAAACTCTGTTTCAACTAGCTATGCCTTTGTTTCTAATACTGATGATTGTTTGCAACATCCTTGTCATTCTCTGTGTGACCAAGAGGGAAGTTGGGAATGCCAATCAGATTGTTCCTCGTATCTTTCAACTCCTGAAATTTTGTTACTAGAAGAGGTTTCCCCTATCCAATCAGTAGTTACCCTTTCGTAGCTGCAATTTCTTCAAAGACCTAATATGTTTTATGAAGAATGTCATCAACCTGTTTCAAACTTTGTTAGTGATGGTTTTGAAGAAAATATTAGCCCACCTGTATATGATGAGTAGGAAGGTGATGTGCAAGAAGAGGGTCATACCCTTTTTCTTGATAATGATTGCGATCAGCAGGCTGAAAATAACTGTTTTCCATTTAGTTTTTCCTCATTTAAATATCTGAAACAAAGATTAAAAGCCTCTAAGCAAGCACAAAAACTTGAGGATATGGCATTTTCATAAATAGATAATGAAAAGGGAAAACAATCATGCCATCAATACCAGCCTATGGAAGAAACAACAGTTTTCCATGAGGGGTTAAATAACAAAGAAGAAGATGGGAAGGATAAACAACTAGAACCTGCTCTGCATTCCAGTCCCTCTTTTGTTGAGCAAGAGGATAATCATCCCAGTGATGTACATGAAGAGGGTCATACTAATTTGCTTTGTGAAAAATGCAATCAACATGCTGAAAATTTTGTCAGTAATGTTTTTAAAGAAAATTCCAGCTTGCCTATATATGATGAGCATGAGGATGGCTACTTGGATAATACACCTAAAGGACCAATAGTCTGCAATAAAATATTAGATCACGTAGAGGAAGCTGAGGACCCTAAATGGGATGTCTCTTCATGTTTTTAAATTTCAGAATGTCAATAAGAGTACATTTCCCTTGATTTTCTTGAAGAAAAGGAGGATTCCAAATGGGAGATTTATTTATGTCCTTTGAATTCAAAATTTATTTTGCTTGATTCTGTTAAAGAACACAGTGATATTTCCTTTGAAATACTTGAAAGGAATCAGGTTTTAAATTATGAGATTTTATATGAAGAAGTTGATGTCTCATTTGAAAATTGTCAGGAACATTCTTTGCATGATTTTCTTGAATAACCTTTTGGCAAGGTGCTAGAATAGTTGCAGTTGGAGCAGCCTTGTCATGGAAAACAAATAACAACAAATTTTGCAGGTTGTCATGACCCAGTGGTAGAATACATGGAAAATATTTGCAGTGGTAATGGCTGGTTATGTCTTTATAGTAAATATCAATTTCTTTATCATAACATTTTGCCATTAAGTCTCTCATCTATGTTTTTTATCAAGCATCAGGAGAAAATTGGTTTATGGGATCACTTGCTTGATTGGCTTCATTGGAAGTTAGAAGTTACTTGACTGAGCATTGATGCTTAGTAAGTAGGATAGGTAGGTGTGAATAAGCTCAACATGGTGAGCATTTCTTTTAGCAATTTTTAGTTTGTTTTCAGTGTCTGTACAGTTTTTGTTTTTCAGAACGGGTTGGGGATTTCAGGAAAAGCTCGGGACCAACCCAATGGATCAGGCACTTAGCCTATGTGGTTCTTTACTACCTCACGGGGAGGATAGAATCCCGCAGTTGGAGTCGTTGTTAGCACTTGTGTTAAATTTTGAGGATTTTTACAAATACACCCATACTGATCCCTTTGCAGAAAAAACAAATAACGGGGAGGGTAAAAAAAAAAACTTTTCATGTCTTATGACCTAGAGTTATGCAGAAAAGGGTTTGAGGTTGCTTGGGAGGCTTATTCCTAAGCATGAATGTTAAAATAGTAAAAAATACTTAGGTGCAACCTTAGAAATGTGCCTGATATGAAAAATTTGATCAAAGATAGGTCTTGGCAAGAACGAACGATGGAGATCCAACTCGCAAACGAGATCAAAGGGCCAAAAATCATTTATGTTAAAGGAAAATCGAGATCAGAAGTACGAAAGGGGTAAAAATGTGGTTATAAAAGTCGAAAATCCGCCTTCTGCCTTCCACAACCCGAGATCTGAAAGCCAGGGAGAACTTCTGCATAGATCAATGACCTGGAAGAAGGAAGAGGGGCAGAGATCGGAAAGCGAGAGACTTAAGAATTTGGGCATGAAAAGTTAAAGTTTCACTTTCCGCTTTCCGAAAAACTGTAGGGGCGGAAAGGCGAAAGGTCAAAGTCAGTTTCTCCTTTCACGAAAAGTTAAAGTTCCATTGTTCTCTTTCCAAAAAAGTGCGGGGGCTGAAAGGCGGAAGCAGAAAAGTCAGTTTCTCCTTTCACGAAAAGTTAAAGTTCCGCTTTCCACTTTCCGGAAAAGTGTGGATGCGGAAAGATCAGTTTCTCCTTTCATGAAAAGATAAAGTTTTTCTTTCCTCTTTCTGGAAAAGTGTGAAAGCGGAAAGGAAGAAGAGGAAAAGGCAAAGTTTCGACTGTAGAAAATTGAAGACCCAAGTTATGCTTTTCGCTTTTTGAAAAAGTGCAGAGGCATAAACACGGAGGCGGAAAGGCGGAAGGGCAAAACTTGGTGGCGAAAAAGGATGAAATCATGCATCCCGATTTCCTCAGCCCACATCATTGATCTCAGATCGAAGGTCCAGAAAACTTCCGCACCTTAGATCAACGGTCCAGAAAACTTCTGCAAAATTGAAGGTCGAAAGATGGAAAAGATATAGTTTTGGTCATAAAAAGAGTGGAATTTGCTTTCTGCAACCCCAGATCGCTGGAGATTGATTTTGCTGGTTGAATACGCCGGGATGAAGAAAACCATTGCAGACTGTCATTTTCAGCGAGCGAATCTAAGTTCCAGTTGTCAGGTTTTCTTTTTTGATCCACCATGCGCATCCCAGCATGGTTTCCTGTTTTGATTATTGTGATCATGGTGAATCCACCAGATCAGAATTTGTTAGGATTTTATGCGTGCGGGTTTGATCTCCAATCTCTGTAAACTGTATTTGGCTATGTTTCGAGTTTGGTCTCGGGAGCCCAGGGCATTATAAATATACCCTTGAAAGAGGAAGCAAAGGGGTTCGACATTCATTTTTGAAGCCTGTGTGCTTGATTTTGCAGCTCTATAACTTTCCTTGGGAAAATTAATGAAAAGTATACCCTGAATGTCTGAGATTCATCACAGTATTCACCGTTCAGTCTGTTTTTCCTCTGTATATTTCATTTCCATGCATGTGTGATTTTTGCTTATGTGTTTCTAGTTTAATGTGAGGAATTCGTTCTCTGTTTAGCGCTTATTGCATCAAATAATGCATTTGTCTGTGTTTCTGGTAAATGTTTTGTAATTCATCTTCTATGCTCCATTTCAATTATCAGCCTCCATTGTTTTTTCTGCTAAAGGTGTTTGCAAGATATTCACCCACATGTAGGTTCCTCTTGCTTCACTGGGCTTCTTCTCCTCTCCCCCTACCATCTCTCAAAAGATATTTTGTTGGATATTGATACCTAATTTTCCTCAGACTATGATTGTTATCTCTGGGCATTATTTGTTGTAAATCCTTGAATGTTTCAGGTGTTGACTCCATCGCTCAATGGTGTGTTTGCATGTCTGTCTTACACTCTTTTAGACCCCAAAAATTTGTTTCCCATGAGAATCTATCCTCTTGACTGCTTTTTTAAAGAAAAATGTATATGTGAATAACCATGTGTCATAGAGAGAGCCTCTTTGACTGTAAGGCTATACTACAGTCTAAAGATTGGTTGAAATGGTTACCCTTGTGATTCTCGTACCACAACCATAGGACAAATTACAGGGTGATAACAGTGTCTCTATCTTTCTCCATCTTTGTCGATAGCTTCTCCCACCAGCAGTGTACAGAGGTCAACATCTTTAAGGATGCAATGGTGATCTTTTCAGCTTCAGAGAGTTGATTCACAGAGTAATATGATTCCAGTTGTTGTACCCAATTGTCTATGGATTCCGCGTCAATCTTGCCTTCCAGATTCAGTATGTCCAAGTTCATTTACACTTTAAAATGACTGATTTTGTCAGAGTTGGATATTGTCGAGGATCCTCTTGATGTCAAGGCGAATCGCATGAGAATCTCATTGAACTGGGCGAACATTTTGGTTCATTGTCGAGCTAGTGTTTTCTCTATGATTTTCTCTATCTTGTCAGTTATATGTCTAATTATGTTTCTTCGACCATCTTTGATCTAGTAGTGCGAGTAGATAAATACTTTGAATTCAAAGGTAGTGTCTTCTTAGATTGTTGAGTTTGCGAGTTTGTTTGAACATGCATAATTCAAGAACATCAATAGAAGTGTCTACACACGACTTAACCACAAACAAGCTCTGAATCTGCTATAATACCAATGATCCAGGTGCCCAGGTGCATGACAAGGAAAACAGTTCGATTGAATGAATTGAATACTGTTATGGCACAAGCATATGAAAAACAAGCAAAGTAGGAAATACACTACACACCGAAACACATACACAGAGAATATGCAGGAGTTTGAACCAATATTTGTTGTTTCATTACTTTTCTATGACTTGCTTGTATATTACAATAATGTACATGCTTATGTAGAGTGCTGAGAATGCTTGGATTGTCTACCCGTTACGTTTAGTTACAGAGAAGTTGGAATGGTTCAGAAGTTCAACCGTTACCGAGGACTGGAAGACAAAGAGATAATATGTCGTAGTCGTTTCGATCGTTGGTGTCGACGATGCATGTCAAGGTGTTGAATCTGTCTAGGTCGTGTCAAGGTTCGGACTTTTCGAAGTTGATGTTGAACTTGTCGAAGTTGAAAAACAATGTCAACTGCTTGCTGGATCATTATGTCAATGTCAACAAGGCATAGTTGTGTCAATGTGGATGTCACTCTAGGACCTACTCAGATATGTTATGATAGTTTAAACACATTTAGATTTTATGTTCATTATATGATGATTTTCATGTCAACTATTAAATACCATACAACAAATTTACAAAATAAATGTCATTGGTTGTTTGTTGATGTTGACTCCTTTTTCTTTGGAATATTTGAATAGATGTCAACTTTCTTGACACTTTCATTTAAAGGGGAATGGCCATACTTATTGAAATGGGAACATAGCTCCAAAACTCCCAACAATTCTAGGGCCCCATGAAATTGAATGTTGTGGAGTACATAACCTCTTTGAGAAAAAACAATGGATAAAGGGAAAACATTTGAGCTTAAAGAGCATTTGAGTGTCCAGAAGTACTACCAAAGTTCAAAATTGGGTGGCCCATCAACCAAAGTACCCATTTGTTTAATATTGATGTATGTGTAACTTCAGAAGATATTACGATGTATATTATCATTGTATGTTGTTGTACCCCCATCAGAGATGTGTTTCCCTCCTTTTGAGATGTCATTATTGTGTATAGACCTTGAGGTACAATCTTCGTTGTAAGTCGGGGCAATAGTCCCTAGTGAAACATCATGTAATGTATTCTTGGAGTCTCTCTAGGAGAATTCAGCCCTATTAGGGTAAGAGGTCGGCCCCAGTCATGTAATAGGTCAGTCACTTGATCAGTATAAATAGGGATGCACCCTCCCTCATTTATACACACCTCACACTCACTCAAGTTCGCATGAGAGAGAGAGAGAAGGAGGATAGATAGATAGTTGTTGGAGACTTCTTATTACAGGGATTGTTCATCTTATGACACAATCTTTGTGGCCGTACTATTCTGAGGAAGTTTGTGGGGTTTTCTCCTTTATGGTTTCCCTGGTGAAAATCATTATGTCTTGTGTATTTTTTCTATCTTATGCATATTGTTGTACTTGTTATTCTTTCAGATAAAGATCCTAACTAAGCTAATAAGATATAAGAAAAACTAACATGGTATCAAAGTCTCTCTAAAACAAGGCATTGTACAACAACGGAAACTAAGGATTCCTAGTTCAAGGTCTTCTCTCCACATATCATCAAGAAAAGAGATCTAGGATAACTTGCCTCGGTAGGGCACATCTTTTGGTGGAAGCAGTTTCAGTTTTGAAGAAGTTTCAATGTTGACCTTGTCACTCGTGTCGGGAGAAACTAGGGCATCAAGTTTCGGAGGCTTCCCACCTAAATTTCAAAAAAGGACCCTGCTAAGAAACTCGCCTCAAGGAGGCACATTTTTCTATCCAAACAAGATTCTCAAACTCCAAGTTTGGAAAATTAGGGTTTCTCTGACAAACCCTAGGTCAGCCAACTTTGGAATCAAGTCGAACACCTCAAATCAGTAAGATCTAAATCTTTGTTATTTCCATATGAGGTTCTCACTTAAAAAGATGACTCACCATACTCACCTTGGAGACAAGCTTGGAGGGGTTGATAACTTCCGAGCATGGAAGTACAAAATCTCCCTGATCCTTGAAGAAAATTATTTGGATCATTACATCAGTGGAGAAGTTCCAAAACCAAAGGGAGACGAGGCTAAGGCTACTCATAAGAAGAACTTGGTTAAATCCAAGAGAATCATTGTATATTCAATCAAGGATCACCTCATCCCCCATGTGTCATCATTCAAGACACTGAAGAAAGTATTTGATGCTTTGACAAAGATGTTCGAAGGAAAGAACATCAACCAGAAGATGACTTTGAGGAACTAGTTGAAGAATGTGAAGATGCAGAACTCAGAGACTATACAGTCCTACTTCACAAATGTTTCTCAAATCAAAGAACAACTTGAAGCAGTTGAAGAGAATGTCGAAGAATGAGAAATTATGATGACTACCTTGAATGGTATCCCTAGATCATGGGACTCATTTATTCAAGGAATCTGTGCAAGACATTAGAGGAAATTTGGGGTCTAAAATGGGCCTTATAAGAAAACGTGCCAAAATAAGTTTTTGTGAGTTGGAATTCAAGAACCAATAGAATTTCAATAAAATAAGTCAACCATAATGGTTGAATTGACATATTTGTCATTAAAAAAAACTACTTTTTTTGTTCGTATTTTCGACATATCTCATTGTGTTTTTACTCAAATTTCGATCGGGAGAGCTCGTTGGATGTCATCATCACGTTTTTTCAGGTATTTCTTGTTTTTGGGGTAGCAGGGTCCGTCAAAAGTATGCAGTGCGGGTACTCGTTGGATGCAGAATCAAATTCCGCATCCAACAAGCTCTCCCAATCGAAATTTGAGTGAAAACACAGGGAGATATGTCGAAAATACGAACACAAAAAGTAGTTTTTTTCTTTCTTCCTCCAAAATTAATCAATATTATTTTATTATTTTAACTATTATTTTATTATTTTCCTTAGGAGGCCCATTTTAGACCCCAAAATTCCTCTAATGAGGAAGTTGATCACTTTCAGCAGACTCCGAGAAGAATGCACACAAGAAGAAGCTCGACTCATAACAAGAGAAGAGAATATCGGAGTAGGTGAATATCAAGCTCTCACAGTTCACACCAGAAATAACTACAAGAACAAGGAGAAGAAGGAGAACCATAATCACAACAACAAGAAGGACAATAAACAAAATAAGATCAAGATAGATCCTTCCCATGTTCGATGCTACACTTGTGATGAAAATGGACACTTTCCAAGAGATTGTCCCATCAGGAAAAAGAGACACCATGCTCATGTTGCCAAAGATGATGAACCAACAAACAAAAGATTCAGAAGAGAGAAGGATGATTCATATGAAGAGTATGTGCTAATATCAACACTTACTGGCAATATCTCACATGGAAGAAATGATTGGCTAGTGGATAGTGGGGCATCTAAACACATGACGAGATACAAAGAATCATTCGTTAACATGTCTGAACATGAGTCACCTCACAAGATGAAAATTATTAATTTGTCACAGTGGTCTAGGAACTGAAAATAGAGTATCACAAAGCATTCAGACAAATATGCATAAAATTGGCAAAAATAGTGCTACAATGGAAGTAGCAGCTCTATATAATCAAATGAATAATGAATAATACAATACAATAATCATGCCAAATGCATGAATGCCAAGACAATTCGAATTCTCAAGGAGGTCATTCGAATTGAATGAGTGAGTCTAGCTTAAATGAATGTAAGCCATAGTGAACACTCAAGTTAACCACTGATCAAAACCCTAGTTGACTCAACTGAGCCCTAAGTGAAGTCGGAGTGCAATAAATGATTGAGTCTAACTGAAAATAGCTCAGACACATGTCACTACAAGCCAACCAACAAGTGGTAGCGCATCAATGACTCCAATGAACCCCGATGAGGTTAACTGAAGCATAACCATCATAAGTGGTTGGAGGCGCCCCTGTTGACTTGAGTTCATTAAATAATCATTAAATAATCAATTTAATGAAGGGAGGCACCTTCACTTCTCTGTTTAACTGATTGTAACAATCAGTTAGCAATAAAGTGCATTTATGACACTCAGATCACCCCCAGAGTGCTCCAGTTAGCCTCCCTGAATGTAGGAGAAGGCTAAGTTATCCTCCTTGATTGAAGGTAGGCGTAGGTGTGCTCATGCTGATGTCATACAGTGCTCCTCTTATGTCAATTAAGTCAATAAAACTTAGGATAGTGGTTTAACTAGACCAAATTGACCAAAATGAGTGTGTATGGTGATAAATGTCTTCTACACCCCCCCTTAAGCTATACTCAGGAGGAGTAGAAAACATAAAGTGCATAAGAATGCTAGGGTCCCAACAACTAAGGCCATAGGTGACCCTGTACAATAATGAAACTCAAACAATGCTAAAAAACAAACTTAAGTGAGGAAAAGAGGGAAAACCCAGTGGGAAAAACCCCCCCTCAAGCTGAACACTGAAAGTAGTTAGATCACCCTGATGAACTCACCCCCAACAGTGAACGGAGGTAAGTGAACTTTTTTTCTAAAAATCTCTTGGTGAAGATGTCTACAATCTACTTATCAGTCGGGCAGTATTGCAGAATGATGGTCCTGTCATGCACTAGCTCCCTGATATAGTGCATGTGTATCTCTACATGCTTGGTCCTCTGCCTGGTAACTAGATCTGTGGATATCTTAATAGCACTTTGATTGTCACAAAAGAGGACAGTGGACAAAGTACTACCAAGATCAAACTCTGAAAGAATGCCTTGCAACCAAACAGCTTAGATGCAAGCATTCACCGCTCCTCGATACTCGACCTCTGCTGAAGACAATGCTATGGCGGCCTGCTTTTTGCTAGACCAGCAAATAGGGCCACCACCAAACATGAAGACATATCTGGAAGTTGACTTCCGATCAATAGAATCACCCGCCCAATTGGAATCTTTGTATCCAACCAGCTCTAGCTCGGAGTCTGCAGCATAGTGAATGTCGTAGGTCCTAGTTCCCTGAATGTATTGGAGGATCCTCTTGGCTGCCTTCCAATGAATATCATGGGGCTGCTGCATGTATCTTGATACAACATTCATGGCATAACAGATATCAGGCCGAGAATGAGTCAAGTACAACAAGCTACCAATCAGTTGTCGATAAATAGTGCAATCCATGGGAGGTGTGTTTTTTCCTTCTTCAAGGCTGATCCCTGAAAGGAAAGGGAATGGTGTAGGCCTACATTCAGCCATGTTAAACTTGACTAACAGGTCTGATATGTATTTGGACTAAGTGACCATTATCCCATCAGAATTTTGCTCAATTTCGAGCCCCAAAAATTGTTTTAAGAGCCCCAAATCGCTCATTTCAAATGCATTGTGGAGAGTAGTTTTGATGACTGAAATAGAAGCAACTGTGCTAGCTGTGATCAATAAGTCGTCAACATATAAAACAATAATAATCAAATGACCATCAGACTGATATATATACACATTTGGATCTGATCTACACCTTTGAAAGTTTTGCGAGAGAATGAAGGCATCCATCTTGGAATACCACTCGCTTGGGGCCTGTTTTAACTCGTACAGTGACTTCTTTAGCTTGCAAACCAAAGATGGATCAGAGATGTAGCCCTCAGGATGCTTCATGTATATCTCCTCATGAATATCTCCATGCAGAAAGGCTGACTTAACATCCATATGATGCACTTCGCAGTGCTTAGATGTTGAAATTGCCAAAACTAGGCGGATGGAGTCCATTTTTGCAGCTGGTGCAAAAGTCTCATGGTAGTCCACACCTTGGACCTGAGAGAAACCTTTTTTCCACTAGCCTTGCCTTATATTTGTAGGTGCTGCCATTTGCAGCAACCTTAGTCTGAAACACCCACTTGCATTGAACCAATTTCCTTCCCGAAGGAAGAGAAACTAGCTCCCAAGTAGTGTTTTTTTGAAGAGAATTCATCTCTTCATCCATGGCAACTTGCTATCTCGAATCCTTCCAAGCATGGTAGTAGGACTTTGGGTTTGAAATTATCATCAAATAACAAGATTCAGACAGCAAATAATCAGGACAAAAAAGCGCAATACCTGCTCTTTGGAAATCAGACTAGGTTCTCCTTGGATCATCTTGATTTCCAATGTTATCCCCTGCGAAGGAGAGTGTCTGTCGGGAACATGTTGGGAGATGATTTTGTACTTCAGGTTCTAATTCAGCATCTGATTTTTGTTGTACACTGATATCAAAAATCAGAGGATCCAAATCAGAGTCGTCACCCCCAATTTCATCATCCAAATATTCAGTAGAATAGGGAGGAAATTCAGCAGTTTTCTCCTGTACTAGTTCCAGCTCTTGAAGAGGCTCATCGACCTTGACACTCCTTTCGATGATGATCTGTTTTGTTTTGATATCTAGGAGCTTGAAACCTTTTGATTCATCAGGATACCCAATAAACAGATATTCTATGATTTGCGGTTGCAAAGCCCTCCTTTTATCAAGTGGAATTCGGGCCCATGCAGTGAACCCAAACACCCGCAGATTCGACACATCCGGCTTGTGTCTGAAGTATGCTTCGAAAGGGGTCTTCCCTTTCATGGATGAGTGTGGCACTTTGTTCTAAATGTATGTTGTAGTATGCATGGCTTCAACCCACAAATTTGCAACCAACTTCTTTGCTTCCAACATATAGGTGGTCATCTCCCTGAGAGACCGATTCTTCCTTTCCGCTACACCGTTCTGCTGGGGAGTGTAGGGAATTGAATGCTGGACCTGAATACCACTTTGAGAGCATATCTGCAGCAACTCATTACTAACATACTCCCCGCCATTATCAGATCTCAAGGTCTTGATCTTTTGGCCAAATGTATTCTCAAGCAAGGCCTTCAATTCAGTGAATTTTTCACAAACTTCAGACTTCTTTTTAATAAAGAAGACCCATGTGTACTTGGAAAAATCATCAATAAAAGTTAGAACATACCTCGATCCATTCATGGATGTGATAGGCATGGGGCCGCTGATATCGGAATCCATCAGTCCCAAGATGCATGTAGCTCGGCTTTCCTTCCCCCAATTGAACTTGTGCTCAGGGTGCTTTCCAACAACACAACCCTTGCAAATTCCAGTGGTTGCCTTGATGACCGGGAGGCCTTCAACCATGGAATTTTTCTGTAATTGCTGCAAGTATTTGAAGTTGTTATGGCCGAACCTCTCATGCCACAGTCTGATAACTTCATTTCCATGAGTCAGTAGTGCGGTGAGCTTTGCATTCGCCACAAAATGGGAAAACTCATAGGCTTTTGCATGATGGTTTGCAAGGCCTTTTGCAACAAGTTTCCCGGATGCAAGTTCCATGATCTCTACATCATTCAGGTTGAAGGATACTCTCTTGGGCATTCCTGTATGTGTCGTTTGATAAACACTAAGGAGGTTTGATGCCAGAGACGGTACATACAAAACATTTGAAAAATAGCCATTCTCAAGATCAACAGTACCTTGTCCTTCTGAAATGATGGTGGAGTCATCTCCCATGTGGATGGGGATGGATTTGCTGATCTCCAAAGATGAGAAGGAGTCTCTTTCAGCCATTATGTGGTTCGAAGCTCTAGAATCTATCAAGAGTGCTTTGGAATTCGAAGTGCTTGCCATGAGGGCATGACCCCTTTCATGTTGTGGTTCCCGATCTTGCTGATCTCTTCTCCGAAAGCTTTCCGGAAGATTGATGTGATTTCTCTCAAGGAGAGAGGTAGCTTCATCAAGTTTCTTCTTCATGCAGGCATGTTCAGGGTGGAAGCCCTTCCCGTAGTATGAACACTTGACTTTTTCCTTTCCATGATGCCATTTTCCTTTGTTCTTCTTTGAGCCGGAAGACTCATCATGTTGCTGGTTTTCAACTTTAGGCTTAGGAGCTTCGAATTTAGTTTTTGGGTTCTTCTGCTGCTTTCCTTTACCCTTCAGATCTTTGGGCCCCGAGACATGGAGGGCTTGATCACGAGAGGATCTGATGATCCCCATATGTACAAGCTTATCATGTTCACTTGTTAGGGACTCAATGAAGGCATTGAGTGAAGGCATCTTCCATCCAAGGGTTGTGAGCTTCCCCGCACGGAATGTAAAGACAAAAATTGAATAATTAGCTCCAAGTTTGGAGAGTATGGTGAGGATGAGCTGATCATCCTCCTTCTCCACTTTGCATTGCTTCAACAGTAAGACAATGTGCTTGAACTTTGGGAAAAAGTCATTCAAGGTCTTGAAATTGGAAGGTTGGAGAGACATCAACTCATTCTCAAGCTGGTATACTCTCAAATCATCCTGCTTTCCATACAGGGTTTCCAATTTGTCCCAAATTTCCTTTGGAGTTTTCAATCCCGAAAGATGGAAAAGAAGATCTCGGGAAATAGAGAGGCACAAGAATCTGAATGCTTCATATTTCTTGTTCAAGAATCTAGCTTTGTCTGTCACAGAAGCAGGCTCTTCTTCAGTGTCCATAGTGACCCTAGAAAGTCCTATGGCACGTAGCTGAATCTCCATGTCTCCTTTCCATGAGTGGAAATTGAACAGAGTCAAGAGCTCTACAGAAGAAGCCATCTGAAACTACTGGAGTGAATGCTTTCACCTGATAAAAACCTGCAAATCACAATAAAAGGGGCACTGTAAGGTCGGACAGCCTGCACATTTTAGGCTTTCATCACACTCAGCATAGTGAATCAAGCAAGCTTGATCAACAATTTCCTTACTTGGGGTATTAAGTGGTAAGCCTTGGCTTCTGGTGCAGTGCTGGAATTTTTGAGCTTTGCTCAATTTTTTATGCAAGATCTGTCAAAAACCTTGTTTTTGAGAGATCTGAGCTTCATCCCGCCGTGAGCTCTAATACCATATTAATTTGTCACAATGGTATAGGAACTGAAAACACAGTCTCACAAAGAATTCAGACAAATATGCATAAAATTGGCAAAATGGTGCTACAATGGAAATAGCAGCTCTATATAATCAAATGAATAATAAATAATACAATACAATAATCATGTCAGATGCATGAATGCCAAGACAATTCGAATTCTCAATGAGGTCATTCGAATTGAATGAGTGAGTCTAGCTTAATTGAATGTAAGCCACAGTGAACACTCAAGTTAACCACTGATCAAAACCTTAATTGACTCAACTGAGCCCTAAGTGAAGTCGGAGTGCAATAAATGACTGAGTCTAACTGAAAGTAGCTTAGACACATGTCACTGCAAGCCAACCAACAAGTGGTAGCGCATCAATGACTCCAATGAACCCCAATGAGGTTAACTAAAGTGTAACCATCAGAAGTGGTTGGAGGCGCCCTTGTTGAGTCCAATTCATTAAATAATCATTAAATAATCAATTTAATGAAAGGAGGTGCCTTCACTGCTCTGTTTAACTGATTGTAACTATCAGTTAGCGAATGTAGGAGAAGGCTAAGTTAGCCTCCTTGACTAAAGGTAGGCGTGGGTGTGCTCATGCTGATGTCATACAGTGCTCCTCTAATGTCAATTAAGTCAATAAAACTTAGGATAGTGGTTTAACTAGGCCAAATTGACCAAAATGAGTGTGTATGGTGGTAAATATCTCCAACAAAACTTGGTAATGATTATAAATACCCCATAAAAGGGATTGGAGTAGCTTCACACAAGCTAGACTCTGAGAAATCTTTAAGGATGAAGGATGTGTTATATGTTCCAGGATTAAAGAAGAATCTGCTCTCCATCTCTGCACTAGATGCAAAGGGAATGAGAGTTGCATTTGTCGATGGCTAAGGGCTAATGTATCCTAAAGGAAAGACAATATATGATGCAACAGTGATTGGATAAGAAGACGGTGGCTTGTACAAACTAAAGGGACAACCTAAACAAGCATTAGTTCATGAGTCAATAGAACCAAGTAAACTACAGCACCAAAGGCTTGCACGTGTGCACTACAGAGTAGTACCGATGGCAAGCAAATAAGTCTTCGGACTTCCAGAGATCCAAGCAAAGCATGAAGTCATTTTCAAAAGATGTCCATAAAGAAAAAATGCAAAGAAGACATTTTCCAGCAGTGAAAGCAAGGCTAAAGAATACTGGAGATAGTACACTTGGATGTATGTGGACCCATGTCTTCTAACTCATTAAGCGGGTATGTGTACTATGTTTCCTTTATAAATGATTTTTCACATAAGACTTGGATATATTTCTTGAAAGGGAAAAATGAAGTATTCAATAAGTTCAAGGGATATAAATCCTTGGCCGAGAACCAAACCGAAAGGAATATCAAGACTCTGTAGTCAAATAATGGCAGAAAATTCACCTCGAAATAATTCAAGGAACTCTGCAGAGAGTCTAAGATTAAGAGGGAGTTCAGTACTCCATATAATCCTCAGCAAAAGGGGGTTGTGGAATGAAAGAATTGAACCATAATGGAAGCAGCAAAAGCAATGCTACATGACCAGGATCTTCCTAGGCACCTTTGGGCGAAAGCAACAAGGACAATTGTGTATGTACAAAATCGTACTCCTCATCGAGTACTTGACAACAAAACTTTGGAAGAGGATTTCTCATGAGAGAAACCAAAAGTCAGCCATCTTAGAATATTTGGATGCCTGATGTACATACATATCCCAAAGGAGAGGAGGACCAAGCTCGATCCTTTGGGAGGAAGGGTGTATTCATAGGATACAGTGATACATCAAAGGCCTGCCGAATATACTTCCCAGGATTCAAGAAGATCGACATCGGCAGAGATGTAACCTTTGATGAAACTCGACATACTTCAGATCCAGGAGGCTACCTATTCAAGAATTCGAGGAACTTGAAGAAACGAGAGTCCGAGACATGGAAATTAGAGAAGCAATTCCAAAAGACCATGAATATCATGACATGGCAGAACCGCAAGAGTCGGTAGAGACACTTCTCAAGACTGACTCCCACAAGAGAAAATCGGCATGGGCACAGGAGCTCATACAAGTAGCAGAAACGTATGGCACTCCAGAAGGAATACATAGAGGAAGGAAAAGGACAAAGCCTTACAACAACTGTGTGGTCCTCATGTGTGACATTATTGGCAAGGAACGTTCCACCTATTAAGAAACTGCAGAAAAAAAAGAATGGAAGGATGTCATGATCAAGGAGTATCAGTCGATCATGAAGAATGATGTCTGGGAGATAGGTCCGAAACCGGATAAGAAGTCTTTCGTGACTTCGAAGTGCATCTACAAGATCAAGCATGCTGTAGATGGCAGCGTCGAGAAATACAAGGAAATATTTGTAGCACGAGCCTTCTCACAGAAAGAAGGCATAGACTACGAAGAGACATTTGCACCTGTGGTGAGGTACACTTCCATTAGGACTATACTTGCATTAGCTGCAATTATGAAATGGAAGATACACCAGATGGATGTCAATACAACATTTTTGAATTGTGTATTCAAGGAAGAAGTGTACGTTGAAAAACCACTGGCATTCGAGACACATGACAAGCAGACTCATGTGTGCAAATTGAAGAAGGCCTTGTATGGATTGAAACAGGCACCAAGGACATGGTACAATAGGATGGATAGCTTCCTGATGAGCCAAGGCTTTACCAAGAGTAAAGCGGATTCCAACCTTTACTTCAAGGTTGAAGGAAGAATACCAGCGATGTTCCTACTATATGTCGATGACTTGTTTCGGATGGGCGACGATGAACTCATTAAAGATGCAAGGAGGAGACTTGATACAGAGTTCGACATAAAATACCTAGGTATGATGCACTACTTCTTAGGCATGGAGGTGTGGCAGAGTGCAGATGGGATTTTTCTTGGACAAGGAAAATATATAGTGGAGATTATGAAGATTCATAATGTAGAACTACAAGGCGATAGCCACACCGATTGCATCAAACTTGAATCTTTTGTGTGATATGTTTAATTTGAGTCGGTTGATGCCATTATGTATCGTTAGATGATTGGCTCATTGATGTATCTAACGAATACAATACTTGACATATGCTTTGTTGTGAACACCTTGAGCCAGTTCCTGACCGATCCGAGACATGTTCACCTGATAGATGCAAAGCATGTATCGAGGTACCTAAAAGGTACAATGGATTATGGATCAAGTATGATGTGAATATGAAGATTAACCTGCACAGTTATGTTGATTCAGATTGAGTAGGTAGCGCCACTAATAGGAAGAGCACTTCAGGTTGCTACTTTAGTTTGGTATCTGGCATGATCTCCTGGTTTAATAGGAAGCATTCATGTGTGGCGCTGAGTACAGCCAAGGCAGAGTATGTTGTCGCTTACTCGACTAGTTGCAAGGCAGTGTGGCTGCGAAAGCTACAGTTTGAATTGTTTGATCTCTAGTTAGATGTGACTTGTATATTCTGCAACAATTAGAGTTGCATGAAGCCGTCGAAGAACCATGTGTTCCATGACAAGTTGAAGCACATAGAGATCAAGTTCCATTATATCAGGGATATGGTGCAAAGATGAGCAGTTAAGCTCCAGTATGTGGCAACGGACGAGCATATAGCCGATGTGTTCACCAAGCCTCTAGCCAGAGTGAAGTTCAAGTACTTCAGAGAAAGACTTAGTGTGATCCAGAACGAGACTCCTTGAAAGAGGGAGTGATGAGTTCTAGCATAGATGGAGAGTGTTTGAGACATTTACCACCATACACACTCTTTTTGGTCAAATTGGCCTAGTTAAACCACTATCCTAAGTATAATTGACATTAATTGACATCAGTGGAGCATTAATTTCCATCATCCAGTCACACCCACGCCTACCTACAGTCAAGGAGGCTAACATAGCCTTCTCCTATAGTCAAGGAGGTTAACTGGAGCACTCCGGGGGTGATCTAAGTGATATTAATGCACCTAATTGCTAACTGGTGGTTACAATCAGTTCAAATAGTCAGTTAAGGCGCCTCCTCTCATTAAATATATTATTTAATATTATTTAATGATCTGGAGTCAACAATGGCGCCTCCACCAACTTCTGATGATCCTTTAAGCTTTAGTTAACCTCATCGGGGTTCATTGAAGTCATGGAGCACTAGCACTTGATGACTGGTTGCTATGACATGTGTTTGATCTCCTTTAGTTAAGATTCAGTCATTTATTGCACTCCAACTTCAATTAGGGTTTGGTGAGTCAATTAGGGTTTTGGTCAAGTGGTTAACTGAGTGTGAACCAATGGTTTAGAGTCAGTTAAGCTAGACTCACTCATTGATTTCGAATTGTCTCCTTAGGTATTCGAATTCTTCATGGAGTTAAGCCATTGCTTGACATTGGTATTGTAACTATTCATTGTTTATTGAATATACAGAGAGGAAACTATTTATGGTTCCGATTAACACCAATTCATGAGTATTTGTTAATTATTCTTTGATGAGATTGATTATTAGTTCCTACATCATGTGCAAGAATTAATATGGTATCAGAGCATATAGCGGGACGAAGATCTATCTCTCAAAAACAAGCTTTTTTGACAGATTTCTCCATGAAATTTGAGCAATAGCTCAAAAATCCATCACTACACCAGAAGCCAAGGCTTACCACTTAATACCCCAAGTAAAGAACTTGTTGATCAAGCATGCTTGATTGACTATGCTAAGTGTGATGAAAGCCTAAAATGTGCAGGTTGTCCGACCTTACGGTGCCCTTTTTGTTTTGATTTGCAGGTCTTAACAGGTACAACTTCGAATGGACTCATCAATCCCTCTTCTCACCCCATTCACAAGCTATTCGGAATGGAAGTTGAAGATGATTGCATCTCTGAAGAGACGAGGTCTCTATGAGGTGTCTATTGGACTTGGAAAAGAGTCTTATGAGAATGAGAATCACTAGCTAAATGACGGTGATAGAGCTTTTGGAGCAATATGTCTGGCCCTTTCTCCTAGCTTATACTACCTTATTCTTGGTTCTGCTGAATACCTAAAGGAAGTTTGGACAATATTGGGCAGAACCTTTAGCAAGCACAATGAGGATCATAATAGTACTTTGGAGATCACAGCCAGCACCACAAGAGTTCTTTACTCAAAAGTCTCAGCCTCTACTCTCTCTGATGAAGTTGTTCAAGATGAAGATGAAGCAGAATCTTCTACACATTCAATTCGAATTGAAGAAAGTCTCCATGGAGTGACTCATTCTCCTGATGCTCTGGAAGTTCATGAGATCTCTGGTATCTCATATTCTCATATTGCTGAAACAGAAGAAGACATTTGAATCTCTAATGTTGAAGAAAAATGCTGCTGCACTTCCATGCAAACATTCACCGGTGATTTTCCTTTGAATTCTGTGCAAAATTTACCAGCAATTGCTTCTGAAAGTGAAGAGAAATTTGATTTTTCTCCCTCTAATGTTGCTGTTGGTGTGCAAATATGTGATACCTTGGATATTTTAGAAGAAATATCATATTACCAGAGTGATCCATTCGCTCCCCATGATCTAGATCTTCTAGTAAATTCCTGCAGAATTGCATGCACCAAAATTCAGAATTTTGAAGAAGAAGAAAATTGTGCATCCACCGTCTCGGTTGACCATAATTTTGGATCTGATATGAACCTTATTGAATCTGATATGATCTTATTTGGATCTGATCTGATATTTCTTGGTTCAAAATTTTAGGTTCATAAACCTTCAGTACTGCTTGTAGCTGTTCTCATCAACGGTGTGAAGAAACAAGTACCGCAAGTCTCCTACAAAACTGTTGCTGGGGATTTGATTTCATTTCATAGTTTTGGATCTATTGTGAACTTATTTAGATCTGATTTACATTCTGATCTGATATTATTTTGTTCATATTTTAAAATCCAAGAGCTTTCAGTCATGCTTGTAGCTGCTCTCACCA
Organism: Pseudotsuga menziesii; assembly: GCA_001517045.1. Taxonomy (NCBI): domain Eukaryota; kingdom Viridiplantae; phylum Streptophyta; class Pinopsida; order Pinales; family Pinaceae; genus Pseudotsuga; species Pseudotsuga menziesii. Next base: position 114,695 of record LPNX010850982.1, read on the forward strand.
ATTCCGGTGTGAAAAATCAAGTACCGCAGTTCTTCTTCAATTTTGCTGCTGGGGATTTGGTGTTAGTTTCCTCTTATGAGGTTGCTGATATTTTATTTTGTGAATCATTAGATATTTCTGAACCTATATCAGATTATGGAGCTCAAGCATTCGCTCTCCAGAGTCCCAGGGATTCTCTACCTTTGGTCACATGCTCATCTCCTCACAGAACTAGTAAAGAGGAAGACATTCTGCATCCACTTAGACACTTGCTCCTAAAATTTGGGGCTGATTTTACCACTCATGGTTTGCTGTTCAAGGCTGCAACATATCAGTTTCTTAAGTGTTCCACACATGGTTCGAATCCTCAAGAACCTTTGCTCTCTCTTCAGATGATTTCAGTTGCTCTACATGAGTCTAGTTTTCACCGTGCAGCTGTTTATATTTTTTATTCAGTTGAGTGCATTGTTCTTCTTCCAAAGTGGAAGATTCCTCCAGACATATTCATTTAGTTTGGATTCATAGGTTCACATGCACAGTCTCAGGATACTGCTGCATAGAAGAACCAATTCTTAATTTACTGCTTAGTTTGAGGGGGGGTATTTTTCCCATGAGGTTTTCCCCGTTTCCTTGGTTGTATTAAGTAGTTACTTTATTGTACAAGGTGACCTATGGCCTTAGTTTCCAGGGCCCTAGCATTTCTATGCATCTATGTTTTCTAACTCTTCCTGAGTATAGCTTAAGGGGGGGTGTTGGAGACATTTACCACCATACACACTCTTTTTGGTCAAATTGGCCTAGTTAAACCACTATCCTAAGTATAATTGACATTAATTGACATCAGTGGAGCATTAATTGCCATCATCCAGTCACACCCACGCCTACCTACAGTCAAGGAGGCTAACATAGCCTTCTCCTACAGTCAAGGAGGCTAACTGGAGCACTCCGAAGGTGATCTGAGTGATATTAATGCACCTAACTGCTAACTGGTGGTTACAATCAGTTCAAATAGTCAGTTAAGGCACCTCCTCTCATTAAATATATTATTTAATGATTATTTAATATTATTTAATGATCTGGAGTCAACAGGGGCGCCTCCACCAACTTCTGATAATCAGTGAAGCTTTAGTTAACCTCATCGGGGTTCATTGAAGTCATGGAGCACTAACACTTGATGATTGGTTGCTATGACATGTGTTTCATCTCCTTTAGTTAAGATTCAGTCATTTATTGCACTCCAACTTCAGTTAGGGCTTGGTGAGTCAATTAGGGTTTTGGTCAAGTGGTTAACTGAGTGTGAACCAATGGTTTAGAGTTAGTTAAGCTACACTCACTCATTGATTTCGAATTGTCTCCTTAGGTATTCGAATTCTTCATGGAGTTAAGCCATTGCTTGACATTGGTATTGTAACTATTCATTGTTTATTGAATATACAGAGAGGAAACCATTTCTAGTTCCGATTAACACCAATTCATGAGTATTTGTTAATTATTCTTTGATGAGATTGATTCTTAGTTCTTAAATCATGTGCAAGAATTAATAGAGATACAGGTTGTCTGAGCGTAAAAATCCCTACGAAGATCGTAGGTTGCTCATACGTAATCAATCATGTAGGTTGTCCTTGGATGTAATAATTCCTAGCGAAACTCGCAGGTTATCATTGGATGTAATCAGTTCTGATATGTTTCTATGCTAGAAATAGAAAGAGACCATAAGACACAGATGCATGATATCTAACATGGGAAATGAGACAGGTTGTCCAAGCGAAAAAGAACCTGGTGTAGCAAGTTGCTCAGACGTAATCAATCATGTAGGTTGTATGAGTGTAAATACGAGTCATGGCGTGATACGCGGGTTACTCAAACGTAATCAGTCTTGAGACAGATTATCCAAATGTAAATATGAGCTCTTGAGTGGTATGCAGGTTATTCGGATGTAATAAGTCATGTGGGTTGTCCGAATGTAGAAATGAGACCTGGCGTGGTACGCAGGTTACTCGGACGTAATAAGCCCCGAAGGTTGTTTGAACGAAAAATACCCTGGACGTAGGTTGTACATATGTAATAAGTTCTTGAGGTTGACCTAGAACATAAAAGCCCTGGTGTAGCAAGTTGTTCGATCGTAATCAACCCTTACATATATATCTATATATGTGTGTTCCCATGTTGGAGATGATAAGGTAACGAAGCACGTGAGGTGCACCTAGGAAGTTCTTCTATGCTGGTAGAACACAGGTTGACCGTGGAGAAACGTAATGCACTTGGTGTGCTCCTAGGTGATTCTTGCATAGTGGATGTTATAGGTTTTCTTGATGACATGAAAGATCCTGGCATACTATATGGTGATAGGACGCAAGTGGTCTACATCTAGGTTGTGCTCTATGTGCTATGTGTGTTTTGTTTTGTTTTGTGCAGAATAAAAGAGATGATTTAGATACGATGAGATAAAGGTAGGAGACGCAGGTTATTGTCGTGACAATATAAAGGTCATGGATTGTTTCTACGTGATGGCTTGCTCATAGATGTGATGACGGCCTGGATGAGGACTAGGCCTACACCCAACATGAAAAAGGGTTGGCTCTGTAGAAACTTTCGACGACAAATAGTGCCATTCGATGATCAATAAGAAAATGATGATGGAAACAGCTATGATTATGACTTCGTGATGATGACTCGATCAGATGTGTTGATGATTGTGGAAGAGAGAGAATACCTTCCTAGTTAAGAGGGAATGTTGATTTACCTGTAACTTGGAAAGATATTATGATGTATATTATCATTGTATGTTGTTGTACCCCCATCGGAGATGTGTTTGCTTCCTTTCGGGATGTCATTATTGTGTATAGACCTTGAGTTACAACCTTCGTTGTAAGTCGAGGTAATAGTCCCCAGTGAAACATCATGTAATGTATTTGTGGAGTCTCTCTAGGAGAAGTCGGCCTTGTTAGGGTAAGAGGTCAACCCCAGTCATGTAATAGGTCAATCACTTGATTAGTATAAATAGGGAGGCACCCTCCCTCATTTATACACACCTCACACTCACTCAAGTTCGCATAAGAGAGAGAGAGAGAGAGAGAGGAGGAGGAGAGATAGATAGCTGCTAGAGACTTCTTATTACTGGGATTGTTCATCTTATGACACAGTCTTTGTTACTGTACTATTTTGAGGAAGTTTCTGGGTTTTCTCCTTTATGGTTTCCTCGGTGAAAATCTGTGTCTTGTGTATATGTTCTATCTTATGCATATTGTTGTACTTTTTATTCTTTCAGATAAAGATCCTAACTAGGCTAATAAGATCTAAGAAAAACTAACATTTAAACCATCCCAAAAAACATTGTGTACACATAATTGAGAGTTTGTGATGCAACAAACAAGGTTTCCTTAGTACCAAGTATAAACAAAGAGTCATCACATTTCATGACAATGGGTGGAAGATTGTGATGGGGTTGGATCCCAACCTATACCAATAATACTTCACACACACAAAAAATTACTATTCTCTTTTCCACTTCATCTTGCGATGAGTCTGACTTTTTTTTAAATAACAAACACATAAGCATGCAATAATTCAAGAGTGAAATTGTATGCATTAGTTCAAGCGTGAAATTGACAATTTTTAATACAACAACGATTTTTTCCCTAAGCATCATCAACTTATAGATTGGGATTTTAATTTTTCCATGGGATCGAGAGTTACAATTTTTATCCCAATTATCACTAGCTTCATATAGGGCATAAGAGTGATGACTAACCATTTTAATTGCTGAAAATATGTACGTGTCTTTTTTTTTCAAATCGAAAAAAAAAAAAAAGAGTTGAACTTCTATATTAAAAAGTTGAAACCAGTCCTTACATAATAACTTATACAAAACAACTCCTTATACATAGAGTAGAGTCTCGAATATTTCTAAGTAACAAACCACTAAATAACAGTTGCTTCAGCGTAGTAACTATGATCAATAGCGTGCTCAAAATTGCAATAAATCAAGAGACTGTCAAAGTTTGAAACAGAAAACCCTTAGCCCAAAGCCACAGGGAGAACTAAGAATTCCTCACTTAGTCAATAGGCAACGAAGAACTCAATGATCGAGTGGAATCATGCCAAACCTCATAGAAAATGAGCATATCCATCTCACCTATCCCAAGTTTAGATAACCGGTCTGCATCAGTATTAAGCTCACAGTAAATATGCTTGAACATGATACTCAAGAAAGAAGATATCATCAAGCAAACCTTAGACTTCCAATGTTCCAAGAGAAGTGAATGGAAATTAGAATCCCCATTAGCCCAAACCTATAATGACCTACGAGTCACCAACAATGAAAATATTCTCCACCTTGAACACCCTAGAAACAAAGAGAAGAGCCCAAAATGCCAAAAGCTCTGCCCTGGAATTTGTCCCACAACAAACCTTCATCCATCCCTTAATAATCAGCTGAGCATTGAGCTACCATCAAAAAAACCAATAGGACAATCCCCCGGGTATGAAGGATGATGTATGATACGGGCCTTCTTCGCTGAAATGGGCTTGAGCCAAGCTGAATATTCACCAACTATTCTAGTAATCACTACCGATGGTAAACACTTAACATCTTCGAACAAAGATTTGTTGTGGATCTTCCAGCATTCCCAAAGCACAAATACTGGAAGGAAACTTAGATATTTCATAGTAGAGTACCAATGGAAGAGGTTATTGGATAGCATCTCCCTTTCCCAAATGATCCCAATATGGTAGTGTCTTCCTAACACCGCCAGCATAAGCCTAAAGAAGGAATAACTGCCAAAAAGATGGTTCACACTTTAAGCATCCACCCTGCACAACACACATATATTCGAACCATTAATAGCTTTTTGTTGCAGTAAGTCCCAAGTAAGCACGCGATAATTCAAACAGAGCCACACGAAAAGTTTAATTTTTAGCGGACAGGGAGCTTTCCACACCCGCGAGATCCACCAATTCACAGAGAGCACCGAGTTGGATTCGATAATCAAATGATAGGCCAATTTAGCAGATATAGCCCCACTATCCTTATTTCTCCCTCATACCAACTTATAAGGATAGGCCGAAAGAGTAATGCCTACATGAATCAAGACCGCTATATAACGAGACCATTCATTCCCGAGTCCACCAAGCAGTTGGAGGTCCTGAGTCGAGACCCAACGATACAATCGATTAGAATCCACGCACCAAATATGTTGTAAAACCACCAAAGTTTTGTGGTTTAAAAAGGAAATAAGGTTACTGGAAAGGCAAAAATCCCCTTCCAAACCTACAATAGGATCCAACCCAATGTTTGCCAAGATACCTCTTCCCACCACCCAAGATAATGCTTGGTTGATCAATGGATAGCTAGATAGGAAGCTTGACCAAATAAAAGAAGAGCAACCCCATTTCTTTAAGCCATTTCTGAACCACAAATCTGGGCTCTGCCTTTTCAAGTATTTAGCGCGAATGACTTTTCCCCAAAGGCCAGGATTGAACAATCCATGCCAGAAGCTAGTAGCACACGGGGTAAGATTAAAACTAGCAAGACATTTGATCCCCCAGCCTCCATAAAGCCAACTGATTAAAGAGAATATCCCAAGCACATAAATGAAACTTACCTCCAATAGAATTACAGCCCATAGGAAATGAAAAAGATATTTCCTGATGGCCGAAAGGATAGACCTCGAAACTCAAAAAAGGGAGAACCAAAAGACAGAAATACCCTGTAAAACAAATTTAATCAATATGAGTCTACCTCCCAATGAGAGATACCTACCCGACCAACTTCTGATTTTCCACACGAACTTCCTTAGGAGACACCCCCAATCCTTCAACTTATACTCAGCCGGTTTGAGGATGAATCCAAGATATTTAAAACCACACAAATAATCCACCATGTGAAATCAAGAACAACCTTAACCACATCACATTTAGCTTTATCAACATTTGAGAAAATAAAAAAGGATTTCTCCGAGCTGACTTCAAGCCTAGATGCATCACAAAAGAGTGCAATAAGAGTATGATAAGATCGCCACTCCTCCATCGATCCTTTTCCAAATAAAAGAACATCATCCACAAAGACAAGATGAGTAAGGTTCACGGTCCCGGCAAAACAAACCCCATCAATAACCTTGGAAGCCTTAGCATTCCTCAGAAGGAGGCTAAGCCCTTTAATGGCTAGAATGAAAAGGTAAGGGGAGAAGGGACACCTCTGTCGAATCCCCCTGCTACTAGTGAAAAAGGGAGATGGTGAGCCATTAACAAGAATCCCAAACCGAATAGATGTTACACACCCCATGATCCAAGAACAAATGTCATAGGATAATCCAGCTTGAATAAGAATAAGTCTGAGAAAAGACCAATCCAAACAATCATAGGCTTTAACCATATCTAACTTAAAGATGGAAGCCTTCTTCTTAGACAACTTCAATGAGTGGAGGCATTCCTGAGCAATACCAACTACATCTTGCAAGTGTCGGTTAGGTGAAAAGCCAAACCAATTCTCATAAATATACTTGTCTAAATAAGGTTTCAATCGGCTAGCAATCATTTTCGTGATAATCTTATACGGGAGATTACAGAGAGAAATCAAACGGTAATCATTAAACGTAACCGGCTTATCATTTTTTTGGATCAAGGTAATAAAAGTATAATTCAATGAACCAGGAACCAAACCTGTACGGGGAGTTTCATCAATAGCCTCGGTAATATCCTTAACCAACAGATCGAAAAAGTGCAAATAGAATTTGACAGTCCACCCGTCGGGTCCGAGACTTTTATCCTTCGAAAAAATGCTTAAAGTATGCTTAACCTCCTCCAAGGAAATACTAGCACCAATCTTAGCGCAGTCATCATCCTCAAAGAAACGAGGAAATAGCTTAACAACATTTAGCTAACTTAGCAGATCAGGATTGGAAGGTTTGGCATAAATACCTGCAAAATGTTATGAAGCCAAAGCTTTAAGCCTTCTATCCCCAGAAATCAGCGCCCCATGGGAATTCTTTATATCCAACACCACATTGTTCAATTTACGGGCTGAAACAAACTGTTGAAATTTTTTTTTATTTGTTGTCACCCGTAGCCATCCAGATCGCCCGACTATTGTGTCTCAAAGTCTCCTCCTTAATTCGCAACAGAGCATGTTTCTAGTTTTCCAAAGCAATAAGATGACCCTTTCTTTCCTTGGAGAAGAAAGCTTCATCAGTTCCCTCTGAAAGTAATTGAAATTCAACTTCGATCCTACACAGGTCATCCTCATTTCGTTTCTTTCTTTCTCTTTCCCATTTACGGACCTCCAATTTCAGAGAATGCAAGTTTGAAACTCGTTTACGTACCAGTGATCCCCCATATCCATGATCCAAGTTAATTCAATAATCACGAACCATAGAACAGAAACCAGAATCCTCCAGCCAAATCGTATTAAATTTAAATGGGAAATGAACCCAGTCACAATCAAAATCCAATTGGAGACCAATAGCTTTATGGTCGGAGAACCCTGTAGCATGAGCCTAGGTTCTATATATGCTAATGTCCTCGGTCAAGGCCTTCGCCATCAGGAACCTATCAAGTCGCTTGGCAACCCCACCAAGCCCACAACGCCCATTCGACCAAGTCGGGACCAAGGAACAGGGGATGACATCAATGAGGTTCGTCGAATCAAACATGTTGAGAAAGTAATCTGAAAGGGGATCATTTACTCTACCTTTACCCCAGACTTCTTTTGAATGAAAAGTGCAGTTAAGGTCCCACGTCAAAATCAAAGCAACATCATCCAATAACCCAGCCTGAACAACCACACATCCCAAAAGACCCGACGGTTCTGATAAGGTACATAAACATTAATTAAACAAACAGTGTGCTCAAAACCTTTAATCTTCCCTTCCACCATAATCCTGACGCAAGTAACATACGCCTTAAAACACGCCACAATCGGGTCCCAAGCAACCAGCGCACCACCTGAAAGACCTGTGGCATCCAAAGCACAAACATGCCATGTCGGCTTGAGCTTTAAAAAAGAACAACACGCATCAAACGTTGAGATCATAGTTTCTTGCAGTAATAAAACCCCGAGACTCAAAACCCCCACTAGTTGTTTCAAGGCATCTCGCTTAGTGTCGCTAGCAAAGGCCCGAATGTTAAAAGAAACCATGTTCATGAGGAAACCATGCCTTGGGATGTATCATCTCTAAAAGCCTAACCATCATGATCCCTGCCCTCCTTCGTAAGGCAAGGTAAACCTAAATCAAACAGTGAAGAAACCCTAGGGTTTTGCCAACGACCAGACACATCATCAAGCTTCCCTGAAACCCAAAACTGCTTTAGCTTTATAGACTTTCTACCCTTTCACAGAGTTACATCGAGGTTACGGATGGTTGAAATGGGAAGCACATCAAGATGGTCCTCAATCGAGGAAAAGGTATCCAGTGGAAGCTTAAACCCAGAGGGGGGAAATCGAAGACTCCTACAAAGGAGAAGAGGAGATATTAACATCCAGCAAAGTGGAGCCCAAGGAAGGAAGCAGAGGAAAATCACCAAGAAGAAAGGACAGCCCCGAAGGGTTCTCCCGCACCTTAGCAAGCTCAGACAATACAAAGGAGGCTACAGAGTCAGTCTCCTTCAATGGTGACAGAGATATATCAAGAGCAGAGGAAACACTCCCCTTCTTGGATCGAATAGGGCAAAGACCTCCCCTAACCCCGAATCAGCCAAATACAAAGTAGTAAAATGACTGATGCACACAAGTCAACAGCAGACATAAATTTAAGAATAGTAGTTAGTGTCTCGACAAACTTACCAACAAAGGATTTCGCCGAAGAGTGGTCCAACGGAATAGGAATGCTGACTTTCGTCACTACGTCCTCAAATTCACCAGGCTCGATCCCCTACGACACAGTGGACAAATATTGCTTAAACCTTGATGAACACCGAGTTCTCTGGTGCCTAGTCCTTTTGCACTTGAAGCAACAAAATGGGACTTTCCAATAGTCCAATTGTTGGGTGAAAGAGCCTCCCTCCCAGACAACCTCAATTTCTGTCGGTAGGCCCTCGACAACATCCATATCCACCAGGACCTGTGGAGCTCAGCCCTCGTCAAAGAGGATGCTTCCATCAGTATGAATGAGCCCACCAAATTCGTTATGGTCATGAATCCCTTAACATTCCAACAGAAAAGCGAGAGATCTAGCAGGATAACCCACAGGTGGCGTCAAGGGAGGGACGACTTCCATAGGTCTAGGTCGAGCCACCAGCGCACCAAAACCAAAGACCCCCGACCGATAACCCAGTATCATTGTTAAATCGCCTGATGGTCCTCCACAAATAGGAAATGAAAGACCACCAAACCGTTCACCAAGGTCATAACACGGGGAATATTCGAAACAAATGGCTGCCACTTAACCCTAACCCAAGTAATGATATCCGCCCACGACAAACGCAGGTAATCTAACTTACCGATAAGAGCCCTCTCGGCTAGGTTTGAAACCATGTCACAAGTGACATCCTGTCCCAGCAAACAGAGGGGCCTCCCCTTTTTCAGCTTCTAGAAACAAAGACGACCTTTTGCAGGATTAAGACCCACCAAAGTAGTAGCACCCACGGTGAGTTTCGCTTTACGAAGATCTGGGGTCAACCCAACCTCACACCCCTTAGTACCCCACCCTAAAGAGTCAAGTGATTTACCATCCATAGACTAACAAGGGGTTTGTGCCCTGAAACAACATCTTCCACTAACAAAGGGGCAAGAACTTTCGCAACCACCAAGAGGTGACCTTTTGACCGACAACCAGACCCAGCTGATAATCTGACAGGGAGAGCTTTGACATCCAGACCCCCCAAACCTTTACACACCCCAAAAAAAGTTAAGACAAAAGACCGACAGAAAGCCCCAAAAAAACCGGAGAAAATGATAAATAGCAACGCCTCAAGAGACAACGGAACAATTTTCCCACAAGTTTAACCTGGTTGGTACTAGGGCGGGCAGAAAGTTTGGCTGGACTCCAAGGCTTTAAAATTCCGGCCATAGAAAAAACCCAGAAAAATCTTGAAGCAAACGCTAATAAATCGGAGCCCAAAGCAGTGAAAAGATAGACCAAAGAGCACCAACAAATCCTCAAACAAACAAAAACCCACAGGTGACTACACAACACCCAATAGGACATCCCAAACCAGGCCAAAGTTAATTAGGGATGTGCACCAGCAGCCAAGGTTCCTCTCCCATTTTTTCATATGCCAAGTTTGTTGCATAGCTTTAATCATTCTATCTACCTCATCGTGTCTGCACTTATTAATACATTTACAAACTACTATTATAAAACAGATTCTCCAAAATATAACAGTAACGTGAATAGGGAAAACAAATGAATATAAAACTAAATCAGCGGACCCCTGTTGAGCATTGAAAATGGTATTATTTGAATTCATCCATATCCATTATTGTAGTGTTCCACGGGGACGCGCCACCGAGAGTCGATTATTGTTCAATTGTTCGCTACATAGGAAGGCCGAGCGCCAACTTTCTATAAACTCAGGTTCCCACCGGAGCATGCAACTCACTCTTCGTTCTTACAAAGTCTGGCACCTACATGAGCTCACAGTAAACACTCTATCCTCTTCCTGCTCTTCCTAAGACAGGATAGTATAAACAGCCAACAATTTGCCGCTTTTAGTTCTGTGCTCTGATCTCTTCCCGGGAGAGCAAACTTCGAAGGTCAAACCAAGTTTTTTACTGGAAACGTAGCAAAAGATCTTTTATGGGACTGCATAATATAGGTATTGTAAAGGATTTTTATGCTGCTGAATAGATTTGTGCAACCAAAATCATGACTTAAACAATTTGCTAATGATTTCAACAAAATTTTAGTCAAAAACTAAGAAGAACCAAATTGTTAGCTAGTTATCCAACTCTAACCAAAATCTCTTAAAAATTTGGAAGATATGAATGATCCCACTACTTGAACATTTTCATTCTAAAATCATGCAAGGGACTAATGAGACTCGTGCCCCTAAGAACCTGGAGATAGTTACAGTTGGGAGCCTCCTATGTGATCGAAGAATTTTGCCCTGCATCAATGTTCAACTCACCATCAGATTCATCTCTCATATCATGCTCGAGTTTAGAGAAACAAAAAAATCATTAGAGGCACAGAAAACTTGAGAGACAGAACAACCACTAAAGGCAAAGAAAACTTCATAAACTTTGATGTGGCCCCCCAAAAAAATAGATATTGCACACAAACAACAGGCAGTGGCATACAAAAAAAGGGTATAACTACAATTATAAAATTTCAGAGGTACATTATACGGAGAGATTTGAGGTGTATTTTGCAGTAATATCAATGAGGTGTAATGTGAGTAATCATTGTAAATGAAAATGAAAAATAAGGACAAATACTTGATGATTGACTACCTTAAAAATGGAAACAAACTTTGATCCATAAAGCCTATAAACTTCAATCTATTTTGATGAAAAAATAGCACCTAACCGTTGATAAGTACCCACAAAATGGGCATCAAACCTACGATCATGCATCCTCTACGGGATGCCGTTCACAAAAACTAGATCTGTAGACAGTTTTCTTAAGTAGTAGTGGGCAATTGGGTTTGATGAAATTCAAACACTCAAGTTTGAGATAGCTTTATTGTGAAGCAAATTGCGAGCTTGACTCACTCCAGTTCTCATATACAATTAACCAATAGTTGTAACAGAGTAAACACACGACTTCACAAGGATCCAGGCAATTTTAAAAACAACACAATTATTCTTGTAATAAATAAAACTGCTGCAAACTCCTCATAACTGAGATAAACATGAAATTCCCCATATCAAAATAATGAAATAAGCATATAAAAGCTACCTATTATATCGCAGATTCTACTTTCGCTTCCCCCATCACCATCTACTCCACTGCATGTCTACGCCATCTCAGAGATGTGAGTGAATCCGCATGGGTTTCTTCAATGTGATTATTCTTCCATGGCAGCTTGTGATGAGCACGCTTACTCTTCTTCGCTAACACTCCCACAATATCATCATCACTCTGTCATACACAGAATTTATTTCTAACATATAATTAGACAAATATTTATAATAAAAAAAGGCTCCAGGCCCTGCGTGTGAATATAAATGTAGATACCTTGAGACAGATGCCATCAACGATATCACAGATGGGATAATCCTGTGAACAGCAATAAACAGAGCCTGTGCACCACACGGCATTCTCGAGCTCGCAGCATCCATAAATCAGACAGTAATCTAACAATTCAATTATACAGCAGCACGTCTCGTCGGATGAACAATAAGAGTATCCGCCGCACTCAACCAGCGAGGGGCTCGGCAGCAGCGGTGGCGGCGACACGGCAGGGGATCACTAGGGATTGGGACTGGGCGAGGTTTCCTCCTTGGTGGGATAGGAGGCCATCCCATTGATGGCACAGTAGCCATATTCTAGACCTGTGTTTCATGTCAAAGTATTCACCAATTCTCCAGTTTGTACCCCCATGAATTCTTGATAATCCAGTACACTTCGACCTAGGAGGAATAGCCGACGATTAATACTTCAGTTTTCGTTTTACATGCATGTTATATGTGGCATCTTGTGACAGAGTTCGAATTTTTGGGGGGTAAATGTCAAACGCATAAACCTAAATTAATTCAAGAGAGAAATTACTTGGATCATCCGCTCATAGATTGACATTTTAATTTTGTCCCGGAATCTAAAATGCCAACGTTTATCCCCAGTTATCAGTAGCTTCATACAGGGCACAAGACTTCAATTATTTGGCGAAAATATGTTATTATCAGCAGTTATAAATACTATTGGAAAATATTATTATAAAATGGATCCTCCAAGAAAAAGGACAGTAACGTGACTAGAGAAAATAGATGAACAAAAAATAATCTTATTTGAATTCTTCATCCATATCCTTTTGTTGTAGATGCACTTACAATATCTAACAAAGATGACAATACCCATGAGATAACTTTGAAATCTTTGAATGTTTAACTGAATGGTCAAAGTGATGCAACTACTGTGAGAACGATGATACTGAGAAGTTGTTGTTTTCATTCATATTTTATGGGCATGCCATCCCAAATTTGCTCCAATGCTTTCTAGTGCATCAGCTACTTTGTTTGCCAACCTTCTAATGTACTTCATTCCTTCATAGCACTTTAAAGTTGGATTTGGCAAACATAGAACAACTGACATTATTTTTTTTTGGTCACTGATCAACTAATTTTTTTCACTGATCAATGGTTCCTTCAAGCTGATTTTCTGGAGATTCTTAAACTTCCCAAAGCAATGTGAAGATATAAACAGTTGGTTGAAACTCCAATCTCCATGCAGGTCTCAATGCCCAACACTACGCTTCTAATGTGGTTGTTTTCAGAAGCAGATTTCAACGTGCGGCTCTGCAAACAATTTGGGTTAAAAAGGCCGAGACCTGCAAACAAACACAACTTTACAGAGCAAACCCTTGAACTGAATAGGAGATCTGCAAACAAATCACCACTCTATAGGAAATCAAACAGAGCAGGGAAAGAAAACTGAACTAGTATAGCAAGGAGGTTCACATATACAGATTTGGATGCAGAGAGAGGATCACCAAACAAATCAGCCCTCTATACTATATAGGAAATAAAACAGAGTAGGGAAAGAAAACTGATTTAGGGCATCAAGGAGATTTCACACATACAGATTTAGGTGCAGAGTCCAGACAGCAGATTTCTATCTTCAGTAATTCTCTTGTTATTCAACTGTTTAGGCATTACATAACCATAGTGTGTGAGTTGTTTCCTCTAGTGGGAGCCTTGAGTTTGTAGAAAGTTGGAGCTCGGCTTTCCCATATATAGAACAGTGGTTCCTTCAAGCTGATTTTCTGGAGATTCTTAAACTTCCCAAAGCAATGTGAATATATAAACAGTTGGTTGAAACTCCAATCTCCATGCAGGTCTCAGTGCCCAACACTACGCTTCTAATGTGGTTGTTTTCAGAAGCAGATTTCAACGTGCGGCTCTGCAAACAATTTGGGTTAAAAAGGCCGAGACCTGCAAACAAACACAGCTTTACAGAGCAAACCCTTGAACTGAATAGGAGATCTGCAAACAAATCACCACTCTATAGGAAATCAAACAGAGCAGGGAAAGGAAACTGAACTAGTATAGCAAGGAGGTTCACATATACAGATTTGGATGCAGAGAGAGGATCACCAAACAAAACAGCCCTCTATACTATATGGGAAATAAAACAGAGTAGGGAAAGAAAACTCATTTAGGGCATCAAGGAGATTTCACACATACAGATTTAGGTGCAGAGTCCAGACAGCAGATTTCTATCTTCAGTAATTCTCTTGTTATTCAACTGTTCTATATATGGGAAAGCCGAGCTCCAACTTTCTACAAACTCAAGGCTCCCACTAGAGGCAACAACTCACACACTCTGGTTATGCAATGCCTACTTGCTGCCCTACTTCTTACAAAATGTGGCTCCTTCATGAGCTCACAGTAAACACTCTATCCTCCTGCCTCTCCTAAGCATTGGCAATTTGGCATAAGTACATGATCAAATCCACGGTCAGCATAAATAGTATAAACAGCGAACGCTTTGCCACTTTTCCATCTGCTGTGATCTCTTCCTGGGACGTCAAATCAGAGTTTTTGACAGGGGTTTGTTTTTTTGGAATTGCAAATCTTAGAGGTTGAGATTGCATAATCTAAGCATTGTATGGTTTACCCTTTTTAGATGCTTCTGAATCGAGTTGTGCAACAGAATCACAAATTTTAATTTTAAAACCAAATTGTTGGTTACTTATCCAACTCCATGCACAAACCCCTTAGAAGTTTGTTACATATTAATGATCACACATTGGAAAATTCTGGTTCTAAAATCATGCAAGATAATAATGTGGCTTGTGCCCTAAAACCTAAGAATAGTTGAAGTTGCTGGCCTCCAATGTAACCCAAAAATCTGGCCCTGCATCAATGCTCAACCCACAATCATTTTCATCTTTCATAACATGGACAAGTTTAGAGAAACAGAACAACCACTTGAGGCACAGAAAATTTCATAAACTTTGATATGCCAAAATAAATCAAGCCATTGCACACAAATAATAGGCAGGGTCACTTAAAAGATAAAACCATAATTATAAAAATTTCAGGGTGTTTCATTGCACGAAGAGAACTGAGGTGTGCTATACAGTTCTATTAGATGTATAAGAATATAAAGGAGGTAATCCTTATAAATCAAAACAAAAAATGAAACATAACGAGAAGTTAACCATAATTAACTCACTCAAATCAACTTTAATATATAAAACCTATAATCTTTAGTCTATCTAAAAATCATTTATATTACAAATCTGACCATTGATAAATACCCATCAAATGGGGTATTAAACCTACGATCATGCATCTTCTACAGAATGCCGTTCATACAAACAGATCTCAAGACAGTTTTCTTAAAAAAACTGGGTGTGATCAAATTCAAACACGGATAAGAATGGGGCAATTGGGTTTGATGAAAATCAATACCCATGTCTAAATTAGCTTTACTGTGAAGCAAATTCTGACCTTGACTCATTTCAGATCTCATATATAATTAACAAACAATTGTTGCAGATAGTAAACACGATTTCACAAGGATCCCTTGAACAGACGATTTTCAAAACAACACGAGTATTCTCGTAATAAATCAAATTGCTGCAAACTCCTCAAAATTTGAGAAAACACATGAAATCCCCCACATCAAAATAATGGAATAAGCATATAAAATCTCCCTAGTATATGGCAGATTTTACTTTCCCTTCTCCCCCATCACCATCTACTCCACTGCATGCCTACGCCATCTGAGAGATGGGCGGGAATCCACATGGGTTTCTTCAATGTGATTATTCTTCCATGGCAGCTTGTGATGAGCACGTTTACGCTTCTTTGCATCCACTCCAACAATATCATCAGCACTCTGTCGAACACAGAATTTATCAGTAACGTGTATTTAGACGGGTATTAGAAAAAGAGGTCCAGGCCCTAGTGGGTGAGAATAAATGTAGACAAGAATACCTGGAGACAGAGGCCCTCGTCAACATCACAGATGGGATAATCCTCTGGACAGCAATAATCAGTGCCTGTGCAGCACACGGCATTCTCGTAATCGCAGCATCCATAAATCAGACAAAAATCGAAGAATTCAAATATGCAGCAGCACGTCTCGTCGGAATCACAATACGAGAAGTCGCCGCACTCGACTGGTGAGGGGCTCGGCGGCGGAGGTGGAGGCGGTGGCGGCGGAGGTGGCGGCGGCGGCGGCGTCCCGGAAGGTGATGGCTCGGGACCAGGCGAGCTTCCCTCCTTGGTGGGATAGGACGCCATTGCATTGATGGCGCAGACACCATATTCCAGATCTGTGTTTCTCTCTATGTAAAAGTATCCATCCAGTCCCCAGTCTGCACCCCATGAATTCTTGACGATCCAGTAGTCCACGTCGTCCTCAGAGGAATAGCCGACGATGAGTACTGCGTGGTCGATGTCGTCTGGATTGCTCGAGCAATCACCGTCGTATATGCCCTGCATTCATGTCGATGTCGGATGTTGTTAGGGTTTTGGTCGGTGTCGAATTTTAGGGTTTGTATTGATGTCGTGTGAGGGCTTACGCGATGTCGGATGTTGTTAGCGTTTATGTCGGACTCAGATATTTTTTAATTATGAATTTATGTGTAAAATGAATAAATTGTTGCGAATGCGTACCCCAGTGTAGAGCTGAAAGTCGATGGCGGAACCGTCCATTCCGACGCTGATGGGTTGTTGGGCAACGGCGCACAGGACTGCGGAGTCACTTTCTGCCACGTCAGTGTAACCGTCTATGGTGACCGCTTTGTATCCTTCCTGGTCACATGACAAACCGGAAATACAACCGTTGAGGTTGAGAAACAGTTTCTTTTTTCTTTTAAATTGAGAAAAAAAGGATAAATGCTTCATCTGAATCAAATCACTCACCGCTGATGGGATAATTTTATACCCCATTTTATAATGAAATCTAGTTCTACAAATTCATGTTTTTAATAATAAAAAAATTGTAATATAATGTTTATATTAAAAAGAACTATAGTTATTTCACTCCTATAAACAACAAAAAAGTGAAAGTAATTCATGTTTTTAATAAAAAATTGTGAAAGTGGTGTCATTTTTGTAATCAATGGTATAAATAAAAGGTGAAGTAGGGTTAATTAGTTTTAATGGTATTATTTTTACAATCAAATAATCAAATACAATTTGAATAATGAAAAATAGTTCTTAATAAGAGGTTGATCTTCTTATTGATCTACTAAGGGCTATTTTAAGACTATCAAATAATCAAATACAGTTTGAATAATGAAAAATAGTTCTTAATAAGAGGTTGATCTTCTTATTGATCTACTAAGGGCTATTTTAAGACTATGTGACAGAGGTATTGTGGAGAATTGCCAATAGTATAAAGATTTTGATATGTTGGATTATATATGTGGTTGTGCGCTTGTTGTGGGTCATATTTATTAATCCATATGGAATTAATTTTTTGTATAGAAAAATATTTTATCCTAAAAACAATTCCTAAATGTACAAAATTTAAGCATATCTAACTTAGTAAGGGGGATTTTGGCAAAACATATGAAAAAAATACTATGGAGAAGAAAATAAAAAACAATTTTAAGCCTATCCAAAGGCAAAGCTAAAAACAAGGCAGAAAACATGACACGAAACTATTTGGTTATAAACTTTACAAATGACAAAGTATATAACAAGTTTGAAGTATACATAGATGAAACCTATAATTATGAGGTTTCTATTTTTCTCATAGGAGAAGATCAAATTTCCTATCATAAATTAAGGATGAGTTAGTCTCTTAGTTATTTTGGGTAAGTAAACTCTTTCATGATGTATGGTAGGTTATGAAATCCAACTCCACATTAAAATAGTGAAAACTATATTTTATTGTATTCATATAAAAATTAAACAAAAATTTTCATAATAACAACTTAATATTTTAATTAAATGAATTTAATTTTTTTTATGTGATATTTACTTTTTTCTACATAAAAAAAGTTTGTATTTTTAATTGTTTTTACTGCAAATTGAGAATGAGTTTTGATAAGTTGATTTACTTTTAAAAAAAATAAGGAATACTTATTTTTTAATCTAAATGCATATTTATTTAATTATAGAAAACACATTGCAATAATATATATTATTTTCACTAAAAATTTAAATAATTATGTGTTAAATAACTTATATTCGTAACCATTTATTGAAAACAATTTTAAAGATAAACCAGGTATAAATCTCAACATACTATAATATATAATAATGTTCTAAGCATACCTTTGTAGTGTTGCAAGTACCATCCTCACCAGTGTATGGATAATCTGCCTCTGTGTCAATGCCACCATTTTGTATCACCCATTCAAATGCATAATCCATATAACCTCCATCACACCCATCATTGGTTGAGTCACAATCAACCAATTCTTGTTCAGACAAGCTTATCAAGTCTCCTGTTGTTATTGCATTGATTCCCTCCATTGCTCCTGTGGTTGAGAATGACCAACAACTCCCTGCACAGTCATCATTGTTTAAAACAATTATAGTGAAAATTTATATTTTAAAACAAACTTTCTTTGAACTGTGAAAATAACTTAAAAAATTACTAACTCAAATAAAATCAAATAAAATCAAATGTAAATAAAAATAAATAAATAAAATTTAAACAAAGATATCATCATCACAAAAGTCTATCTAAAATATAAAATCAAAGTCAGATGTAACCAAATACTATACAGAGAGAAAAAATTAAATGACACTCGAGTAATGTAAACCAACCATTTCTTTTCAAATATAGAATTAAAAATTAATAAAACCCAAAATTACTGTAACCATTTTAATAAATGTAATTAATGTCTTATAAACCATCTCTTAAATATAAAATTAAGACATTAATAATGTAACAGTTATATTATAGCATTCAAATTCAACTTTGTTATCTCTTATCAATCTCATTAAAAATGAGCAAAACATGATTAATACATGTAATGTTCAAATCCCTTTCACCATAAGGTGCAGTGTTCAAATCCTCTGACTCCAAAATTGTTTATTGAAGTTGTTGAAATCCCCTCACTCCAAAAGGGTTTAGGTTTATTGAAGTTGGATGAGATGCAATGTTCAAATCCCCTCACTCCAAAATTGCTTATTGAAGTTAAATGAGGTGCAATGTTCAAGTCCCCTCTCATTACAGCTCTCACAGATTGACCAAATTTATGAACCAAAAAAATCAGTAAGTGGTATATATACAGAAAAACTCACCACAATCCCCTTGATTCTTGATTCCTGTGACAACGCCCTTCTTTCTCCAGTCAAGAGACGAAGGAGCTTCGCATGTATCAAACCTTGGCCGGTCATGTTGTAAAGGAGATCTGGCGTGCTTCCTGGGCTTTTTGGAATATATAGCCTTGAACTCCTCATTCGTCAGATCGGCGAACTTATTCAGACCTAACCAGTGGCGAGAGCCCTTCTTGCTGCTTCTTCTGTTTCTGTTATGAGCATCAATGTACTCCAGATTCTTCCTGAAGATTTCCAGCCTCTTGACTTCCTCTTGCAAGCTGTGGTAAAACTTGGCATGTCTGCTCTGCCATGATTCAAACAATCTCACCAATCTCTCTTCAGAAAGGAGATCCTCAGCCTCATATTCCAGAATTGAAAATGACTGCCATGCTTCCACTGACCAAGAAGATGCCAGGAGAAGGAAAGACACCACACTGCACAGATAACAACTATAGCCCATGATAAATTATCTGCCTCCAGTGAGGAAAACTACTAAGCTGGAAAGGACACGATATGCATACTTATGGGAAGGAATTGTAGAGATGGGTGCAACGAGGGAAGTAAAATCTGCATGTGAATTGAAGAATTGAAACGTATAAATACTGCGTTACAGTCCCTTACTTACCCATTGCGAGGGAAATGGCAATGGATGAATAGTGAGTACAGCTAACAAAAATGTTTGCGCGATGATTGATCATAACTACCAGTCTCAGACCTAACAGTCTGAAACTTATGAGTCAACTTGCTATTTGACAGTTGGAAACCAGAGCTCAAGAATATGAATGGTAGGTGCTTGTTCTTCAAAGACAACAGTAATAAGAATAACTTGTGCTTCTTTCCCCCACATACATATATATATATTAAAAAAGCTGATGAGGTTGTCTAGACCAGATCCAAGGCTGGGGTGGGAGTTGATGATATTATACTATATATATATANACTATGCTGCAACATTTCTTAATAAATTTAAAGAGAAACGATTTGGAATTTTAAATGTATTTTGTCCTTGGTATTTAAGCGTTGATAAACTTTAAATGGATAAACGATGATCTATGTTACACATTGCTAGCCACAAGTTTACACCTAAAACACATCAGCTTGCTCAAAGTTTTAAAAAGGCGTTAGAAAGCACTAGAAAGAAATTATATTGATGAGATAGCTTTGTCGATGAATTCTTGAGTGACCATCTTTGAAGATCATGGTTAATTTCACGGAAAAAAATAAAATTGAAAATATGTAAAATAAATTATATATAAATTTCTTTGTCCCGTGATGTATGGCCAATCTCTAATCAATGAGGACCTTCGAATAGAATGCATAACCCATACCCCAAAAGATGGGCTGAATATTATATATTACCCATTTCTTAGTAGCAAGCTTGAAAACTATGCATGACCCATCGATTAGAGCCTTTGAATAGAATGCATAAACCATCTCCTAAAAGATGGGTTGAATATTATGTATTACCCATTTCTTAGTAGCAAGCTTGAAAACTATGCATGACCCATCGATTAGAGCCTTTGAATAGAATGCATAAACCATCTCTTAAAAGATGGGTTGAATATTATGTATTACCCATTTCTTAGTAGCAGGCCTGAAAACTATGCATGACCCATCTCCCTATAGGAGGCTATAGATACTACCCATTATCTTCCATGAGTGACCTTGAATATGTTAGATTTTAAATAGTTATACAAGATCTAAAACATTTAGCATCATAGGATCATAACATAATAATCATAAGCAAAAGGATTACTGAAAGAAAGACAAGTACAGCAACACAAGAGAACACAAAGATTTTCTTCAAGGAAATCACAAGGGAGAAAACCTCGCAAAACTTCCTTAATATAGAATTCAACCAAGTACAGTGTAAAAACCTAGCAATAAGAATAGTTGCTTCATCTTCCACAGTAGACTCTTTCTCTCTCTCTCTCTCCAACGCAATACTTGAGTGTAAGATGTGTGAGAATGAGAGAGGTGTCTCACCTATTTATACCCATTAGGTGATTGCCTCAACTAACTAACTAAGTCGGCCTGGCTCTCTAATTAGGGCCGACCTACCTTGGGAGACTCAAAATACATTTTATATATTACTTTTGTGGGTACTATTGCCCCGACTTACAGTGAAGGGTTTGCCTCATGACTCTTACATGACCAATTACATCAAGGACATCTCTGAATGGAGGGATAACATCTCTGAAGGTAAATACAACAAAAGTACAATAGAATATCTTCCGAATTTACAATAATTTAACACTCCCTCTTAACTAGGAAGGTATTCTACATCAACAACAACCATCATCACAACTGTACAACTGACTGATGAATCTCTATATGTCATATGAAGTTTTAGAACAATATCATGCATCTTCATCATCAAGCTCAGTATGAGAATACTGGATCTTCTTCTGCAACCTCGGTATGTAAATATTGAATCATCTTCTATGAGTATTGGATTATCTTCTACAGCCTCAGTATGTAGGTACTAAATCATCTATGAGTACTGGATCGTATTCCGTAGCATTAGTATGTGGATACTAAATCATCTTATGTGAGTAATGGATCATCTTCTAGATATTATATCATCTTCTGCAACATCAGTATGTGGATACTTAATCAAATTCTGAATACAGAACCTTCTTCTGTAACATCAGGATGTCTATACTGAATCATCTTCTGCCACATCGGTATGTGAATAATGAATCATCTTTTGGACCTTCTTCTGTAACATCAGTACGTGAGTACTGAATCTTCTTCTTCCACATCAGTAGGTGAATACTGAATCTTCTTATGCAACATCAGAATGTGAATATTGAATCTGCTTCTACCACATCAGTATGCAAATACTGAATCTTCTTCTTCAACATCATTATGGAAATACTGAAGCATCATTTGCAACATCAATATGTAAATACTGAAACATCAACATCTGCATCATAAATATGTAAATATTGAAACATCAACATCTGCATCATCAATATGTAAATACTGAAACAACAACAACATCATTAACATGTTAGTGCTAAAGAAACATCATCATATGCATTATCAACATAGAGATGTTGGAACACCATCATCATCATCAACATAAAAATGTTGAGACAACATCATCATCATCAACACAAAGTGTTGTGACTTCAACCACATTAACATTATCAGCACAGGGTGTTGGGACCATAACCATATCAACATCATCAACACAAGGTGTTGGGACCATAACCATATCATCAGCATCAACATACAAATGTTGAAGCAACATCATTATCAACATCAGTAAAGAAATACTAAAATTGGCTCACCATCATCAGTATAGAAATACTGAACCTATCTTATCAACATTGGTATAGAAATATTGAAACTACCTCATCATCATCAGTAGAGAAATACTGAAATTGTCTTATCAATATCAGTATAGAAATACTAAACCTGCCAAATCAACATCAGTATGAAAATACTAAGCTTGCCACATCAATATCAGTATGAAAAATATTGAACTTGCCACATCAATGTCAGTTTGAAAATATTGAATCTGTCATATCAGTATGGGAATACTAAAACTCTCTCAACAATCATCTAAACAACATCAATATGAAAATACTGATCATGCTACATCAGTATAGGAATACTGAAACTATCTCAGCAATCATCTCAACAATCAACAATCATCAGTGTAACAACATTAGAACTATCTCAACAATTGATCCAGATGGAGATCGATGGCCACCCACCTATTCCATTGGCTCAAAACAATTGTCCATTGCGGCAGTTACCTAGTTATTTTTCTACAATTTTTTGGATTACAAACTTTTGGGGCCGTTTTGAGCCCCTAAATGACGTTTTTTGGTGATTAACGAGGGGGATATGTATGCCAAAGGAAACTGATCGAAAGATGTAAATTTCAGATAGACCCTTCCAACGTGCTATCGAGCGCCCGAATAAGAGGTCGTATGCAAAAGTTATGACCCCGGGAAGTTAACTATTCAGCTAACCTCCTTGGGGCCACAAAATTTATGACAGTTCATCTTCTAGGGTTATGTTTTGGACTTTTGGAATTCTCACCCTCATTATTATTATATATAGGCTCCTTTGGCCTCATTTTGTATTCAGCTTGGCACATATGAGCGTAGCATCCCACATCTCTTCTTAGAGATATCTACCACCATTCTAGCTTTTGTATTTACAGTCTGTTCTATTTTCGCCATTTAATAGAGTTTGTGTTTACTGTATCTCTATTTTCATTACAAAATGTCTGTGTTTATGATTATGTATATGTTCTTTCATTTCTCTCACACATAAATCCGGATAAGTACTATCAAAGCAATCTTCTCTTTGATTGTTTCTCGGTGCATGCCCTCGATGAGGTCAGGGTATAAAGAGTGTGGTCTCGAACTAGTTTCACTCGGGGAAGATCACTCTTGCCGCCCCAAATGGCCTCCCATGGCGGAAGAAAAGAGAGACGACGGAGCAGGAGATCCTATCAAGTCGTTGCTCAAGGAAGCCCTCGAGCGACAGAGGAACAAGATGATGGATAATTTCGCCCAAATCCTTCTACGAATGTCGACAGTGGCAAGTGCATCTTCAACAACTAGTCGGTTGGGGGATGCAACTCCCTTCAAGGTACAAGTTAACTTTGATATTGCTTTATTTGAAGGTCGGATCGATGTAGATGCCCTAGATAATTGGTTGAATGTTCTAGAAGAAGAAAAGATCACCTTTTCGCTCCTTAAGGCAGTCCCCCATGTCCAAAATTTGTGGGGTACTTATTGGGAGAAAAACTCATCAGACGAGACTGGAATGTTTGAGACAAATCCCACTTGGGCCTCTTTCATAGATGTCGTCAAGGAACAGTATTACCTTTTGTGAAACTATGATGACGAGTACACCAAATGGACCATTCTGCGTCAAGAGAGGGACCAAACGGTGTCGGAGTACACCAACAACTTTCATACCTTGTGCACAAAGCTGGGTATCAAGGACTCCGAGCGACACCTGATACCGAATTATCATAGTGGTCTACATCGGTACATCTGAACTGAGATGGACTTCCTGGACAGACCTTCACTTGGATCTGCCTATCAGTATGATGTCAAAATCGAGGAGAAATTTTGGCAAAAGAACAAGCGAGACTTTGGACCCACGAATCCACCTCAGAAGCAAGGTAAGGGAAACATTGGCCTACAAAACATAGGACAAGGAAAGGACAACCATTCCCCACCATAAGCAAAGAAGGGAAATGGAAAGACAAAGAAGGACATCGAGAAGTGGTGCAAATTCCATAAAATTTCTTGGCACAACACTGATGAATGTCGCTCAAAGCAGTCATTGGTGGCTGAGATCAAATCTTCATAATCAGATCCTGATTCCGATTCAGAACCCAATTCCACAGCCGCAGACCATGGGAAGTAGATCATTGATACATACCCCACTACCACTGTTGCTACCACACATATTCAACTAGAGGATCCTGAAGAGTCAGAGGCAAAGGAGCACCTCTTCCACTCACAAAAGTGGGTAAAGGGAACCCCACTACATTTTGTTGTTGATAATGGCAGCCAAAAGAACCTGATCTCAGTAGAAGTCATCAAGAGATTGGAGCTTCTGACAAAACCACACTCGCAACCCTACAACGTCAGTTGGCTAAGCCAAGGATGAGGTATCCTCATTACTCAACAATGCCTCCTACCATATGGCATCAATCCTTTCAAAGATGAGGTATTGTATGATGTGGCCCCA
Source organism: Pseudotsuga menziesii (assembly GCA_001517045.1). Lineage (NCBI taxonomy): Eukaryota > Viridiplantae > Streptophyta > Pinopsida > Pinales > Pinaceae > Pseudotsuga > Pseudotsuga menziesii. The sequence goes on from LPNX010850982.1 coordinate 139,740, forward strand.
CTTGAAGTCTGTGATGTTCTTTTAGGACAACCATATATGTGGAAGCGACATGTTGTATATGAGTCGCGATCTCGTAGTGTCGTTGTCATTTTGGGAGGACAACTCTATCAGATACCAAAGACAATTGCACCTGCCACAGTCTCGCAGGGTAGGAAGATAAGCTCCCACACTAGAAAATTATCCCTCTTCACAATTGCGTCTGAAGGAGACCATCATATCACAGAGGCCTCCATACCCTCTACACAAGGTGTCTCTGCTCATTAGACACAAGAAGAAAACATACTTATTTTTTCCTCATCTATCTGAGTACCTCTACGATGCAAGGCCATGCATTCAAGGTGCTTGTCTAGAAGCAAATCATCCATACAATGATTACATCCCTCTTGGGATGTCAAAGAAAGGCAACCTATTCACTTCAGCAAATGTCACACCAAGAGATCAACTCAACACATAGTTTGAGATATGATATGGGATTTGACGCAATGGAGACCATTGCTTCCTAAGGAGGGAGGATTGATCCAGATGGAGATCGGTGGCCACCCATCTATTCCAATGGCTCAAAACAATTGTCCATTGTGGCATTTTCCTAGTTATTTTTCTATGGTTTTTCGGGTCCCAAACTTCTCGGTCCATTTTGAGGCCCTAAACGACATTTTTTGGCCATAAAGCTCGGATATACCCTTCCAATGGGCTATCGAGCACCCAAATCGAAGGCCGTATGCAAAAGTTATGACCCCGAGAAGTTGATTGTTCAACTAGCCACCTTGGGGTCGCAAACTTTATGACGGTTCATCTTCTAGAGTTATGTTTGTACTTTTGGAGTTCTTGCCCTCATTATTATTATAAATAGGCCCCTTTAGAGTCATTTTGTATTCAGCTTGGCACGAATGAGCGTAGCAGCCCACATCTCTTCTCAGAGATAGCTACCACCATTCTAGCTTTTGTATTGCAGTATGTTATATTTCCGCCATTTAATAGAATATGTGTTTATTGTATCTCTGTTTTCATTGCAAAATGACCATGTTTATGATTATGTATATGTTCTTTCATTTCGTTCATACATAAATCCGGATCAACAATCACCAATCACCAATCATCAGTGTAACAACATTGAAACAATCTCAACAATCATCAGTATAGTAATACTAAAGCACACATCTCAATAATCATCGGTATGATAATATTGAAGAAAAACATCTCAACAATCATTAGTATGATAATATTGAAGAAAAACATCTCAGCAATCATCAGTATAACAATACTGAAACTATCATCTCATCAATTATTAGTATAACAATACTGAAGAAAATATCTCAAGTATCAATAGTATAGCAATACTGAAGATACATCTTGCCCTTTAATGTCTCGAAGCAGCATCACGAGGAGTTCTCGGGTAGATCCATTCGGGAATTTTGTCTAGCTTACTAACTCTTTCGAGCCAAACACGCCTAGTTAGATAGATGGATCTCCCTGGGAACCAAACAAGTCTTGTTTGGATTACTAACCCTTTCGGGCCAAAAAAGCCTAGCCAAACATACTAATCCCCCTAGAATCAACAGGCCTCGTCTGACTTACTAACCCTTTCGGGCCAAACAAGCCTAGCCAGACTTACCCTCCTCTAGACTGAGCTACTCACCACTGCATCCATCATCTACTGTCACTCCCTCTTTCAAGAGAGGTCCTTTTGGACTACACCAAGCTTGTCTTGAAAGTATTCAAACTTTACACAATCTAGAGGCTAACTTAACACATCTTCCACTTGTTCATCTATAGGAACATGCTTGATATTTACAACTCCCTTTTGCAACTTTTTCTTTAACATTCTCTTCTTGTACATCTACAACTGCATCGTACATTTACAACTTGCATCATTCTTCTTTTGTGCATATGTAATTGCATCATTCTTATCTGCAATTGTATCGTACATCCACAACTTCATCATTTCTTCTCTTGTAGGTGATTGCATACAATCCTTCCTACAAGTCAAATACAATTGTATGATTAGAAACATTTTGTAACATATTCATAATGACATACATAAAGATACATGTCATATAATCATGCAACTATTTTCGCTAATGTAACAATCATCTATATACGGTAACTTTCTATATGTCTTCCATCTTGCCAAGACATTATTTCATAAGTAGCAATGGAACGTTGTACAACAACATAATCCACTTACCCATCACTTGCATATTAGTAGTAAATTACAAATATTCTACTATGCATAATACATTTTTTGAATCTAGAAACATATCTATGTACACATATTTAAACAACTAAATATATAGGAAATGACATTTCAAATACGTATCTTTGTTTGTTTGGTAGGCTCCATCTTGATCTCTGTCTTCTTGAATTACTGGAGTCTCTTCCAAATGTGTTCAACTTCATCGTTTGATTATGAGGACCTATTCCTATCTTGCTCATGATCGGAAATATTGAGCAAGTCTTCTTACACCACATATCATATAGAACCGTGTCTGTGTGTCCTACCAGTGCATCCCTTCTTATCCAATGATGAAATGGATAAGAGTATAATATTCATCTTCATCGGTATAATTATTTTGAATCATATTACTTGCTTTCTTCTCAGCTGCAATACATTCATCCTTGGTTGTATTTAGAGAAACAATATGCTTTCTACAATATGTTGGAGTACGTAGTACTACCAACTCAATCAAAGTCATCATATCTTTGCAATAACCTTTAGGTACCACACCATTTTCTCTGCATATTTTACTTGGATAAGTAAAATGTCATCTAGATTTCATCATACCTCTAATCTCAAGAATCATGTCAAGACTCTTGAACTTTGAGATCTACCGTAGTCACTCCCTCTGAGGTGGAGCACCATCCTCCTTCTGCATCTGTATTAGTACATTGGGGTGATAGGTAGCCTCCTCTGCTACTAGTCCTCTTTGTATCCATCTATGTCACTTGTTGAGGTCACTAGATATCATGATCCTTCATCTCAAACATTGTTGCAAGTTTTCTCTTGTCCTTTATAGGATTCTATCTTCAACCTTGTAGTAAAGGTTGGGATCTCCATCACTCTAGTTGATCCTCAAGTTCCTCATGTAATTGTATGTGCTATCCCATGGGTGCCTACTAAGCTTGTACAAATCCTTCTGTGCATAGGTGGTTCTTTGTACAGAGTCTCAAACCATATAAGTTGTTTGATTTGTTCTTCTACTTTGATTATATCAATTGTCTAGTGTAATATCCACTACTGAAGAGGTGTGTCTAGTTGCTAGAACAATGTCTTTCCATAATCGACTCTCTCTTTTGATAGAAACCATGAACCTTGCTTCGTATCTTTTGATACTTCGATCGGTGGTATACTCAATCTTGTAGATCTACTTGGAAGACTTTAAAAAAACTTCCCTTTATGTTTTGAACTCGTATCCAAACATCATTATGTATGATCGACTGGTACTTCTAGATCATAACATCCTTCCATTCTCCCTTCTTGGAACATTCTTTCGCAATGTGTCCTTTCTTATCACAACTGAACTATTGAGTTCTGAGATGTCCTTCTATTCTTTGTGGAAACGTTCTTTGTTCTTTCTCTGCTTGGTATAAGTTACTAGGGCTTGATTATCATCTCTTCTTTTTTCTCCATCAATCAATCGTGCATTTCTCCATATGTGATCTTCCTACTAGAACAACTCTCTTGACTGAATTTGGAAGACCATTCAAAGTTGTAATTTATGCTTATGTTTCTTTGACATCGTCTTCAATGACTTCTAATTGCTCCTTGAGATGAGATCTTAAGGTCATCTTCGTACATGTTGTTCATTGCATTGAACATATCCTTGGGAGTCTTCAAGGATAATACATGTGAGATCCAATGGAGACGGAAATACTCATCTTTGTTTTGGCTAGGTCCTTATTTTGCCTTGCTTCGACTTCATCTTCGTCTAGATCTACAGCTTCTTCTTTGACATAGTTCTTCATGGAATGCTTCTTCAACTATGATAAGCACTCTATAATTCTGTGCTTAGAAGTTCTCAACTCTTTCAAGATTGTCCTTGACCTTGGTATTGTTTGTCATTATGATAAAAATGAGAACCTCAAATGGAAATAGAGAGGATGGAACTTACCAGTGAGAATGCTTCAACTTGATGCTTGCTTGAAGGATCTTTTGGAAGACTGCTTCTAGTGGACCTAGGGTTTGACAGAGAAACCCTAATTTTTCAACTTAGGTATCGTTCATATCCAATTGGATAGAAATATGCACCTCCTTAAGGCGAGCTGAGCATCATACTTATTTTCCTAAAACTATGGACAAAAATGCAAAATACATGATGCCCTAGTTTTCTCCAGCAACAGTGTTAGGTTAAAAATTGAAAGTACATAAAATGATAAACTTCTTACATAGAGAGATGTGCCATCCTAAGGGGAATTTGATGGTCCTCCTTCTTCAACTGATTAGTGGAGGGAAGTGCCCGGAACAGGAAGCCCTAGTTTTTCTCCAGTTTCTTCTGTAGAATTTACTGATGTTGTTTCTGTTATAGCTTTGAATTTTTGGATCCTCAAGGTCCGAAACTTAGTGCTGAGGTATACTGGTATGTCTTCTTTCCATTCCCACAAGTTAGAGAAGAATTTTATTCACCAAGTGGGACTTATATGAAGTTTCCCAAAGTGACTTATTACAAGACTGTTCAACATAGCGAATTTGTACAGATTGACATGTGTCACTGTTTCACCTTCATGGTCTAAAACTTTTACCACAAAAACTACAGTCTATTTCCTATCTGCAACATCTTGTGAAATTTCATTTGGACCTTCCTAGCCCGAGATTAGATATTTTCCCTAGGTCACCTGTTTAAGGGTGAATTTTGGGAGAGGCTGGAACCCTGAGTCGGAGGAATCATATCTCCTATAATATAGCGAATCTAAGGCTGAAACATTTACACAAGGTAGAATAATATTTTTTCTCCAGCCTGTAAAAGTTTCAGCTCCTGAGACATTTCCAATATCGAGTTATAGTGAAAGTCCCAACATGACTATTTTTTGTCTTCTAGGGTTTTCAAGCATGAAATCGTAATCGTGAGTAGTTGTAGTTGTAGCAGTGTTTCGACTACACAAAGACTTCTTTCAGGGTGGCTTTGATACCATGTTATATTTTTAATTGTTATACAATATCTAAAACATTTATCACCATAATATCATAACCATAAGCAAAAGGATCACTGAAAGAAAGACAAGTACATCAACACAAGAGAACACAAAGATTTTCCTCAGGGAAACCACAAGGGAGAAAACCCCATAAAATCTCCTCATTATAGAATTCGACCAAGTACAGTGTAAAAATCTAGCAACAAGAATAGTTTCTTCATCTTCCACACTAGACTCTTTCTCTCTCTCTCTCTCTAGCGCAATACTTGAGTGTAAGATGTGTGAGAATGAGAGAGTCACCTCACCTATTTATACTCATTAGGTGAGTGACTCAACTAACTAACTAAGTCGGCCGAGTTCCCTAATTAGGGACAAAATACCTTGGGAGACTCAAATTACATTTTATATATTACTTTTGTGGGTATTATTGCCCCAACTTACAACAAAGGGTTTACCTCATGACTTTTACATGACCAATTACATCAAGGACATCTCTGAATGGAGGAATAACATCTTCGAAGGAGAATACAACAAAAGTAAAATAGAATATCTTTTGAAGTTACAACAATTTAACATAATAACATGCATGAGAGTGTAAAAGCACAACCTACATATACTAGTTAAGAGGAAGCATTGATTGTATTTTCACTAAAATCCAATAAACTAAAATAAGGGGAGTTAGTGGAACTATCCTCAAAGATAGTAAATTTTTATGTGTCTCTCATTTTCTCTCCTCACATCAAGGTTGTCAATCCATTAATAAAAACTAATGGAGTTGGTAAGATAAATATAATGAGAAGGTTGAGACCTAGTGTGTGTGGGAACAATTATTAACCATGTTAATCGTTGGTTTTAGTGTTGCTTGTTGAGTTCATAGTAGTGAGGGAAACAATGGGGTTCCTAACTATCTCAAGAATACCTCTATCATATGTTGAAGAGTCTACATGATGTTTTGTACCATTTCCATCAAAGAGAATCTAAAACAAGGAAGTATACAAGTGACTCGGCTTATAGGGAGAGTTTGGCATTAGAGAACGATCATCTCCCAAAGGAGTGTCAAACATGTGTAGTGAAAGTAAACAACAAAAACAAATATCATCCCACTGGCATCCTTGAAGAGTGCGTTGAACAATGCTAGTCCCATCACTTTTATGATAAAAAAATACAATTTGTTTCCTTGGAATGTAGATCCCTTAGAAAACCCCAAAGCACTTCCCCACATTTCGATGATGGTACCTAAGGTAAATCATCTTGGCACAGTTTTGGCAACTAACTTTGTAAGAACGCCAAATGAGGCCCACAGGTAATTAGCTTGGGGACTTGATCCCATGCCTCGTGCATGTTATTCACAACTCTCAACCACTTGAGCTAACCCACTAGGATAACAAAAAACTACTATACGAACATGTCTTCAATTTGTAATACAACTCACATTGAGAATTAGGGTTTTTAAGTTTGTTGGAGCAACAAGTTCATCCCATCTCTATGATCCTTTTGAGACAAAAATTGGTATAATTTTGTCAATACTTGTAGATCGTCTGAGAGGTTGACTAGGCAGTTGACTAAGAGGCTGATCGGGCGATCAAATCTGTTAGAATAATCAAACCCATAGTATTACCCACTTAGACATTAATTCATTTATTTTTGTCTTATTTGCCTAGTTCATGAGTCCCACCATGTGCAAGTTGCTAATTGCCTATCCATAGAGGTCAAACTTGCCATCTTTGACTCATGTAGCGCTTGGGAAAGCCTTAGGAATCAAATCTGCTTTATTCCTGGCCTCCTAGGCGCCCTTCTGCTTTTTCTGCTTTATTGACTGCTTTTTCAGTGTTTTAAGGCACATAGGAAAGCAAGACTAGGTGAGGTGAACTTGTTTTCTTGCCCTTTCATCCTCCACTCTTTCCTCCATGCGAAAGCATGTATGAGCTGCCATTCCACCACTCATTAGCTTGCCCATGTGCCCTTGCCAATTCGTGAGCCTCATGACAGATTTGGGATCAGCTTTTTACACCTATGGGGGATTTGCCTATTTTGGGTAAGCCTGCTTTATGCTAGTTTTGGATGCCTCCTTATGCATTCGATCTCTTGATGTATTCTATATATTTATCAACCTATGTTATTACAGGGTTGGCTATTGTACACTCAGTTAATATAATTTTGTGTTACAGCTCCATATTCAGTCTCCATTGTTAGCAATTTTGCATGATCAATTGATAATTGTTGTGGGTAAAATTAATCTATTGCTGGCCTGAATTTCTACAAAATCAACTAAAGGTGGTTTTGACTAGGTTGACTAGTGCATTGGTTAGGGTAGAAAAATTAGTGATCTACGTACATCTAAGGTGATCAAAGTTGACTATATTTCTTATTTTGTGGGAGTTAATTATGCTTTGGGTTATACATAAATGATCCTATGGATTATTGTAGCATGCTCTAATGATGTAATGTGTTGAGTTATGCTCACTTGTACCTCAATGTTGTAACATTGCATATGGACACCACCTCTTCTTCGGATTAATTACTCTTCACTTTGCAAATCCCTAGTTATCCAACATGGTATCAAAGTTATTGGTTTCAAACTCAACATATTATCTACAAGTCATTTTTGGAGGTTGTTGTTTGTATACATTCTCTTCTTAAGTCAAAACCTTGTAGTATATTGACTTAGGTTTCAACTTGCACCCATTTGGATTAGGGTTTTACAAAGTGATTATGAGTTATAAACAAAACCCTATGATTATGAATGGCCACACCTACCACATGTGGACATAAGATATGAAAACATTATTAAAGAGGAAATCACTTAAATGGTAGTTTTACAAAAACTGTGGTTTTAGGCCCTAAGGATGAACACGAGAAGTTCAATATTAATGGAAAAAAGAACAACTTGTTGTACAAGTCATAACAACCTACATCTCTAGTAAGATGCAGATTCATACTAGTAGGATCGACTATCTAAATAAATTATAGAATAAGTTGAAAATTTTGTTTTACAAGTTTGACGAGGCAGGTGTTATAACATTATTTGGTCTTCCTAACCAATAATAAGTTGCAAACTAAAATATTGGCAAATGTATGAAGCGAAAGAGAAACGTTTTTGCATTTTAAATGTATTTTATACCTAGGTAATTAAGCATTGATGAACTTGGCAAAGGGATAAACGATGCATCTTTGTCATGCTAGCTACAAATTTACACCTAAAACACATCAACTTTCTCAAAGTGCTAAAAAGGCATTGAAAAGCAGCAATAAAGAAATTATATTGATGGGATAGCTTTATGTATGAATTCTTTAGTCACCATCTTTGAATAACATGATTAATTTGAGAAAATATTGGAATTGAAACAATGAAATAAATTATGTATATTTCATCACATTAAATTGTGTGTCCTATATTTTATAATTAAGTTAGAATAGTACATATGACTTATCTCGCATTAGTAAGATTGAATAGATTACATGACTCATTTCCCAAACATGGGTTGAATATTATGCATGTTCCGTTTCCCATGAGAAGGTTTGAACCTTATGCATACCCCTCCCATGAGCAAGCTTGAATATCAAGTGTAACCCATCTCCTATGATGAGGATCAAATACCAAAGGTAATCCATCTCCCTTGAGAAAGCTTCAATAGCATGCATGACCCATCTCCCATGAGTGAGCTTGAATAACATGCACGAGAATGTAAAAGTACAACCAACATAGTATAGTCAAGAGGGAGCATTGAATGCATTTTCACTAAAATCTAATAAACTAAGATAAGGGAAGCTTGTGGAATTATCCTCAAGGGTAGTAAATTATTATGTGGCTGTCATTTTCTTTCCTAATATCAAGGTTGAAAAACCACCAAAAAATCTAATGGAGTTGATAAGATAAATCTAATGGAGTTGATAAGATAAATCTAAGTGACTCAACTCATAGGAAGAGTTTGGAATTAGAGAATAATCATGTCCCAAAGGAGTGCCAAACATCTCTAGAAAAAGTAAACAACAATGATAGATTCCCTCCCTCTAACATATTTAAAAAGTGTGTTGAACATTGCTAGGTCCATCACTTTCATGAAAAAATCACATTTTTTCCTTGGAATGTAGATCCCTACACTACAATGAAAACACCTTCTAGTGGAGCTTTTTGCAAACCCTTCACAAAAAAGACCCCATTTATCTATTTAGAGCGGAGGCAGGAGAGCAAAGATTTTTAATCGATGCACATAAATATAAACAATGCACCAGTGTGATACATAATGATGCACCAATGCAGCCAAATAGTAAGAGCACTAATGAACCAATGCGGCCAATTCTTGCACACATCAAACTCAAAATAGCACGATGCAATTTAAATATATATATGTTTTCCCCAACGAAATTTTGTAGTGTGTATCAAGTACATAGGTGCGCAGGTGCTTGAGGAATTAAAATGCACTAATTAAAATACATTAAAAAATAAATTCTTATTATTTAAAAAAACACATGGTGCTACTGATCTATCTAGCAACACTAACGCACCTAATTAAAGAAAACGCCAATGTCGAAATAGCTCGATGCAATTTGTAAAAATATGTTTCTTTTATTTTTCTTGGAAAATTTGTTCAGTGCGTGGGAAATGATATGGAGGCACTAGTGCGTTTAACAATCCAACATACTGCTTTATGTAAAAAAACCTGGCCTTGACTAGAAATTAAAAAAAATGTATTTTTTATTTTTTCAAATAAAGCACCTCGATGCATTTCATATCCTAAAACGCATTGGTGCACAACATGATACAATGCACTAGATTACAACAAAAAACATAATTACTTCCATTTTCTAACAATAGAAATACCTAGTGGTGCTCTCAATAACTTGAAGAGCACTACCTTTTAAACATTTAAACTAATTTTTTTAAGCAATCAGAGCTTTGTAAATATATTGACACACCAAAATTAGTTCTCTCTATATATACGGGCGCACCAGTAATGGGTGCTACGATATATATAAATTGCACCATATAAACAAAAAATTACAATTATTTTTCCGGACACATCGGTGTTGTAGATATAACAACACACTGCCCACGATGCGTTTAGTTATATCAAGCGCATTGTGTATATTCAAATACAAAAAAATAAAAATAAAAAATCAACAATGTCGATGCTCATAAATATAAGGGCGCACTGAGACACACACACATAACATTGATAAAATGACAAAATAATAGTTAGTTTGTATTGGTGCTCTATATATCATGACACACCATGGGAGGGGTGTATATGTATATCAACAGAACCAAAAATGTATAAATTAAAAAAAATATGTATTATTTTTCTTTTTCAGAGGAAATCTCCACAGAAAACCCAGCAATACTTCCCCACATTAGTGGATGGTAGAGGTGGTAAACCGCCGGCCATCCTCACAGATGACCTAACCCCGAAGGACTCAAGGCTCGAACCCGTGACCTCTCCCCGTACCGAGAGAGTGTGCGCACGTCTTACCAATTGAGCTAACCCTTGAAGTAAGCAGTGCTCTTTATATATAAGGATGCACTGCAATCGACATGTTGATATGTATAAAGCACGTCGTATAAATACAAAAAATACATTTATTTTTTTCAGACACATTGGTGTTGTAGATATAACAATGCACCTCCCACAGTGCATATAGTTATATCAAGTGCAATGTGTATATCCAAATACAATTTTTTTTTTAACAATGTTAGTTAATGAATGGGGCGACTCATGTTAAGTGAGTTATCAATTAAATGCATGAATTACGAATTGTGCATGGGATACAAGCGACACACGGAAGTGATATACCCCAAATAGTTCTCAATCTCTTGCCATTTATTTCCCACCTCCATGGCATCATTTCCATGTGTGTTATCTGTGGTTCATGCAAGGGACATTATGAAGTCTGATGGGGAGCTAGTGTGCATTGAAGTGATAAATCTTGGTTCAGAGATGGACCCGAAGATTTCTTTGTTAGTTTGTCTAGGTGTGGATCATGTTTTTCTTAGACATAGAGTTGTTTGCTTCGAGGATGATAGTAGTTGGAATTCTTTAGCTGAAGTGGGATTGTGTTTGGAGGTTCTAAACAATAGTAAGGAGTTTGATTTGATAAGTGTTCTCAACCTGGGTATTCCCATTTGGTGGCTTCTCTAGATTGTGATTGGTGGTTGGAGAGCATGGTCAAGTGGTTTAAGAAGGGATACTCTATAGGTGATGACAAAATTAGGGCCCATGTGCCGAATAGAGAGTGGCCAAGTAGGGGAAAAAGATACACAACATAATGTGGGGGGATTATGATTTAAAGAAGGTAATGTGCTCAGTGAAGAGTAGTTAGACCGAATTGAACAAGTCTTGGAGCGTTTGAGCTGTCATATGGATATGGAGGAGAAAACTCGGGAGATGTTTGACAGGAGGGTGGCTAAGGAAGGAGAAAAACTGGTGAAATTAGCACCAAACAATGGCCAACACCACACATGCATCAAGGAGATCACATATGAAGGCACCCAAGCATAAGGGGATTCATTTCTCAAATTCAAATACAATAGAGCAGTACACCATACAACATACAACCTTAATTAAGCTTGAGGATCCATGTTTATCCTCAAAGACAGAGGAGGAAGCAGCCTGAGTTGTTTGAGGGTTCACATGTTTGATAAAATTTTGTTTTTCTAATGTGTTGTTGCTATGTCTTTTTATCAGGACAATTTATTAGATGCTATAGGAGCTAGTTCTTTTGGCTTGAACAATTTATTGTTTGGATGCCTATGGCTAGGGAAATTTTGAAGGATTTCACCACATTTAAGGCATTTTATAATGATCTTATACTTATGTTTTCATTGTTGCTTAGGATCTCCTCAACCAGTTTAACATAAATCTTTTAACCATTTATCTTTAAAAAAATGGTAAGATTGTGCATGGATAAAACTTATAGGACATATGCTATTTATTATTACCATATTAAGAATAAGAAATATTATGGAATGGATTGTTTTTAGTGTAAATGTAAACGTGGAACAAATATTCTCACAAGTTTAAGAAAATGAACCATACCATTATGAATATTTATTCCATAACATAACATAAAGATGCCTTAGTTGTATTTGTTTTTTTTGTGTTAATGTAAATATGGAAATAAATATTCCAAAGTTGTAAGAAAATGAACCATAACATTATGAAAATAAATATTGTTTAGTTACTTTATTAATAATTATTGAGATTTATTAATTATAACTCAAGTAAACACATTACTAATAGTTGATATTAGATTGGTAAGTTTGATCTTATCTTATACTATAAAATATGTTTGAGGAAGGTTATGTGTATTTGATCTTATCTTATACTATAAAATATGGTTGATGAAGGTTATTACTTAATATGTAGTTGTACACAACATGTTTTCTAAAAGAATGATTTTGTGTTATAATCTAATTAATATTTATTATTATGTAATTGAAATACTAATATGACAAGTATATTAAACAAGGAAGCTTGCAATCATTTCCATCTTACTATGAATGATTTTGTGTTATAATTTTATTAATATTTACTATTATGTAATTGAAATATTACTTTGACAAGTATATTAAACAGGGAAGCTTGCAATCATTTTCATCTTACTATTAATACAATAGAATCTTGTTTATTCACAATTTTTCATTCATATTTCCATAGTCATGTTATAAATAGAATGCATCGAGGTGCAAATTGAATCCTTCTTAAAAAAAAGTGTGTTTCATATTTGATCTATCAGGATTTATGATTGCTAAAAAAATTACAGTCTTAGATGCTGATGATAGCACCATTACATAGGACTCAATGAGAGATTTCCAATGATGCTTGAATCAACTCAAACGAACATCGTATGAAGAAGATGGTGCACTCTGAAGTTTCAACAAAACAAGTAAAATGAGCAAAAGAAGGGGTGCCAAGTGGAACCATTGGAAGGGTGACATGTGGAATGTATAGACAGGTCATATACTGACACGGTGTTAGTGTTTGAGCAAAAATGGAGATTCTTGAACTTTAAAACTTTAATCCACAATTGCAGTGCAAATAGATCTCATCAATAATCCAAAGACATAAATAAATCAAACCATAAGAACACTGGATATATACCCTAGGAAAACCCTCCACTAATTCGGAGGATAAAAAACCCAACGAACAATCTTAGAGTATGATTGATAAGTGGCAGAGAGTGATTACAACACAATAGCAGATTGCTTTCACTGAGAGCACCAGAGAGTGGAGATAAAAATGGAACACCGTATCTAACTCTCCAAGTGCATAACACTTTAATAACAAGTCAAATTAGGTTATACAACAAAAAATATAATGGTTTCATGCAACAATAACTTATTAACACTTATTACATTAATACATCTTCAATCATGTGCCCCCCATTGACCCGGTGCCAAGATGGCACTCCATAATTATCTCCCACTAGAATATATGCGCCCTCACTTAATTAACTAATTCTAACTGAGTGTATTGAATTGAACTGGATGGAACTGCATGCAGTTGAATGGAACTGAGTTGAACATAATTGAATGTAACTGAACAAAACTAAATGTAACTGAACAAAAAAGTGATTCTATATCAGTGTCATCTTCAACAACCACTTGCATAAATTAAGGAGTTGATTCCTTAATTAACTAAACTTGTTTACAATAACTAATACTCAACGAATGTCTTATCAATTCGAGTTCACTTGGTGGTAACATGGGCAATTCAAATTCTCTCTCCATATCTGCGCTTATATTAATTATCTCTGCATGGTCCATGTGTGTTTTCATAAATTATATATCATATCATACTCATAAGATTGTTTCCGAATCTATGATCATATGTATTACCCTGGGTCATATAGTCACATCCTAAAGTAAATCACTATAGGGGTAGCTAATCCCTAAAGGATACTTGTAGCACCTGTTGACTATGACTAGCCATACATCACATAGTATATCCTCAAGACTTAATACAACATAAGTCATGTGAACTTAATACACCATAAGTTATGGACTTGACACAACAAGTCTTAGCTCTTTAACATAAGGTCATGATCTAAACCATAAGATTCTAGTACAAGAATATCTCTTGAATGTTGGAATATATTAAACCCACTCAATATTTAGGATGAAATAATTAATCATTATTTGATTAATTATCTACCCACTAGCTTAAGTAGTTGGCATCCACTTGCACCTTAAAGTCAACACATGCCATCTATACCCCAAGAATGATTTATTTCTAATTTTGGGTTGATCTTGACCACTTTATTGACTCCCAGAATTAGTAAACAACACTTTACAATAGATTCTACTTTATTATGCTTTATCCCGCTTTTCTGTGGATAAGGTAAAGCCAGGTAACTAGGAAATTGGGTTCTTTTGTTGCCAACCCATCCTTCATTAATTTCTCTCCATTTTCCAGGATTAGCATGTTTTTCCATATCCCTTGACAACTCACTCATCCTTTTTCTAATTCATGAGGTCTTTGACAGATTTGGGAAGTGCTTTAGTCACCTATGGGGGTTTGCTATATTTTGGTAAGTCAACCTTTTTGAGATTTATGATTTTTCTCCATACAACTCAATTTTCCTATGATGGGTGTACTATTTATGTGCACTATTATTCATCATTATTCAATGGAAGAATATACACCAATATTCATCTCTTCATTCATGTGATTCAGTCTCTTTTCTTCTCTCTAGTTTTCTTGAGTATGCTTGTGAGAATTCTTAGTAGAAAGATCTATTTCCCGTGCTTCTTCTTACAATATTTTCTCATAGAATTAAAGATATTATTTCTACATGGTATCAGAGCAGCAAGGTTGATAAAGTTCTACAGAGTTGAGGAGTGCATCCAGACTCCTATCCCTCTCTGAAGAAGATCTTGTCTAGCTTACAAGATTTTCTCCTAGTTTCGTTTTACAGGTTGTAGAGAGTATATCCTAGAGAATATCAACAAATTCAATATGGATTCAAAAGTTCCTCTACTATCTCCTTTCAACTATGATGATTGGAATCCCAAGATGAGCGCATACTTGAAGAGGAAATGTCTTTTTGAAGTCTCCATTGGTGCATTGAGCGAACCTGAGTCTTATGAAGAGAAGATTGATTGGATAAATAATTGTGATAGAGATTATGGAATTATGTGTTTGGGAATGTATCCAAATATACATCATATCATAGATTCTACGGAATATCCATTTGATCTTTGGAAAAATTTGGAAAAAGCTTTTGGTATGCAGGAAGTAGAAGATGAAGCATGGAGCGAACCCAACATATCCCCATGTTCTCTCTCTCAAGATTTCTTGGCCTCTACATTCTCTGATGAAGTCATTTATGATGAAGAAGTTTCTCATACAGTTCACGGTTGCTGCTACCCTCTTTGATTCGAATGCTTCCTCCTTCAATGAAGAAGCAAAGATGGAAGAGCCATCGTTTTATGTGTCTCTTGAAGGTGATTCTTCTTCTTGTGATACTAATGATGAAAAATAAGTAACTTATGGAGCTTCTATTGATATTGATGATGATCCATTTGTTGATGTAATTGTAACTTCGGAATGTATTCACTTGTATTTCTTATGTATTGTACCCTGATGTTTATTCCGGGAAGTGTTTGTAATGTAATTGAGTCATGTCATGCCACGATGTTCCAATCAGGAATTTCTATAATGTAAACAACTCATGTCAAGTCATTATGGATAACCCTCTTATTGATCAAGGGTTAAAATCTCTGCAGTTGTGGGGCCCTAGGGTTATTAGACTCTCCTAGTGAAGTCGGCCCTAGTGAGTTATTGTCAAGTTGGGAATTAGTATAAATAGAGAGTGAGCCTCTCTATTTATCACACACTCACTCACACTCAATTGTAGTGCATAGCCGAGGGAGAAGAAGTTGCTAGGGCTAGAAAGAAAGAGGCTATTGCTGTCGAGAGATCATCTTACTATTTTGGGGTTTTACTTTTGGTGTTGATTCTATCTCTGAGGAATTTACAGGGTTTTCTCCATTTATGGTTTCCTCGAGGAAAAACATTGTGTTCATTGTCTCTTGTGTTTGATTGTTGTGCTTGTTATTCTCTCAGTTAAAGATCCTAATATAATGCTAGCTTAAATGTTAAAAATCTAACATGGTATCAGAGCTAACTTGAGAAGAAGACACTATGCATCTGTGGGAACTAGGGCTTCCTACTTTTTGAATCTCTCTCCACATATTTTCAACAAAAGGTTGGGCTGACTCTCCTCCCTAGGGTGCATCTTTCTGTCGAAGCAGAATCTGATTCTGAGCATTTTTAGTTTTTGGACCCGACACTGCTACCGAAAATTAGGACTTTCCACAGAAGTGGAATTTTTGAGTGAGCCCAAGCCTGGATTGATATCCTCCTCAAAATCAAAGTTTAGATATCAATATCAAAGCATTTGGTTGGACACAACTCCAGAAAAGTCAAACCCTAATCTGCACTTGAACCAACACTACAGAAATTCAGCCCCAAATCCAGATCTGACATATTGACCTGGTAAGATCTAAATATTTGGTATTTCCATTTGAGGTTCTTAGTTAAGATGTCTCATCATACCAAGCTTGATGAAAAGCTTGAGGGAGCTGATAACTTCCAAGCCTGGAAGTATATGATCTCCCTAGTCCTGGAAGAAAATGAGTTGGACTCCTACATCAATGAGGAGGTTCTAGTTCCAGAGGAAGATGAGGCTAAGGACTTACATAAAAAATAAGTTGGTTATGTCTAAGACGATTATTGTTGATTCAATCAAGGATCACCTCATACCACAGGTGTCCTCCCTCAAGACACCTAAAGCTATGCTTGATGCCCTAACCAAACTATTTGAAGGGAAGAACATAAACCAAAAGATGAAATTGAGGAACTAGTTGAAGAATGTAAAGATCCAGAATGAGGAAACCATCTAGTCATACTTTACAAGGGTCTCCCAGATCAAAGAACAACTTGAAGCAGTAGATGAAGAAGTGGAGAATGCAGAAATTGTGATGACAACCTTGAATGGTCTCCCTAGGTTGAATGGTCTCCCTAGGAATATGTGCTAAAAAGAAGCTAATCAAGTTCAATATACTGTGGGAATAATTCTCACAAGAATAAGCTTTAATAGCAGCTCGAGAAGAAAATATGGGAAGTGAAGATCAAGCTCTCATAGTACACTCCAAGAAAGGCAACAGGGAAAACCATCATCACCAAGGTAAGAATTCTCATAAAAAAGATAATTTTGTGAAAAAGGATCCATCCAAACTCAGATGTTATACATGTGATGTGTAATTTCCCCTTTTTGGAATTTTTTTAAAATGCCCAATTTTCCAATTTTTTTCACAATTTTGGCTCTTGACTAGTTTTGATGTCTAGACCTCCAAATTGACCCAAATGCTTCCAAATTTTATCTGAAGATACATGAATGATAATATAAATTAAATATAATTCTCATGTATTTTTTGTGACCTCCCAATTACTTCTGTAAACTTGTTTAATGTTCTGTTCAAAGTAGGAGTCTTTACTAGCAAATTGGGGCTCCAATTCCCCTTGGGTAATTGCCGGAAATGGCTTCACAAATGATCCCAAAGTCACTTGAATTTTCGAACAGAGGATGGGTATGTGTAAGGGAAATTTTAAAAGTCTCATATTCATCATGGTTCAATTTATATAGTCTGTTATGACTCTTTCCAAAACAACTCCCAAGTCACAATTTCGACCCTTGGGGAAAATGCACCAAATCTTCTCCCAATGCAATAAAAATGAGTAAAATGGATTCAAATGATTAAGTACTGAACATGAGACTTGAAATACACATTAATTAAATTCCATCCATCATATATTTATCAGAGATACATTCCTCCATTCGAAATAATAAGCATTACCATGGCATATATTAAAATGGAGTGGAAATGGTCATTGTTTGCTCATTAAAAGTCATTTTGACATACAACTCTTGGGAATTTCGACTTGAAAATTTCTGAGAATGAATAAAATAAAATATTGAACTAATTCCAATCATAAATGGACAATTAAATTATCTCCCAATTTGAAATCATCAGCATTACAATGGTTCACAACAAGATAGTGGGGAAATGACACTATTTCTTCATTGTTCAACATTTTTACATGAATTATTTTGGTTTTTCGACCTGAGAGTCTTCTAAACATGAAATACAGAGAATATAAATCATAACACAAGATAATGAGCATTATAATCTTCCCCAAAGAGATCAATAGCTCACCCAAAGCGCAATCCCTCCATTGGCATGAATATGGTGTGAAAACTGGAAATAGTTGAGGGAGAGTGCTGCAATAGAAGAATAAAAATTATTTCCTGTATATTACACCTAAGAATAAGACTCCATTAAATCT
Source organism: Pseudotsuga menziesii (assembly GCA_001517045.1). NCBI lineage: Eukaryota > Viridiplantae > Streptophyta > Pinopsida > Pinales > Pinaceae > Pseudotsuga > Pseudotsuga menziesii. Next base: position 158,216 of record LPNX010850982.1, read on the forward strand.
CCATGAAATACCTGAGTGGCCTTTCCAAACACCAACTAGGATGGGAATCTTTCACCCTCGAAATTGGCTTAAGTAAGAAAACTAGTCATCCACTAGCTCTCACAATTCACAAATGAGAAAAAGATTATTCTCATGGATGATCCCTATATTTATAAACATTATTGGTATTCTAAGGTTCCAAATCCATCTATAAACCAAAGCCAATTTGAATTGGTGTGGCTTCTCATGATATGCCATGTGGCCTCTCTCTTCACCTTCCCTTTTCTCCCAAATTTGAGTAGGAGCCTCTTAGCCTTCTCCAACTCCCAATTTTGACCTCCAAGATGCTCTATTCAGGCCTAAAATGTCAGTATGTTAGCCTTCATATCTGACTTAGGTCATAACTGGCATAGAATCTCCATCATTGGTGTCATAGCTGTCATAAATGTAAGGGGAATCTAGCCAAGTGTCCATGAAACTCCCATTTGGCTCTTCCTCTCCCATGTAAGTTACAATTCATCTCCAATTCAACCTATGAAGTATATGGACAAGTATATTAGCCTTATAATCCATACAAAAACGTTATGCTTTCCCTATATTAAAATTTGCAAGAGAAAGATACCATTTAACATAGGAATTCTAGCTAGTGTAGGCCCCATAGTCTCCATGTGTCTTCATGCTCCATTGCCACTTCCATTTTCTCTTATATTTATTTAATAAGATACATTATTAAATATTTATCCCCTTATAATGTCTAAATATAATTTATTATCCCCTTTATTCCAAATCTCAAAGCTTTCCACCACCAACCTAGGAAACTAGTGATTTTCCTCCTTGGCAATTATTTGACTTTTAGCATCCCTTTGACAACTTTCATGAATATGGAAAAATGTGAATTGGCCATTGTGACCCAATGCAAAATTTGGGACATTACATGATGAAAGAGGACACTTTGCTAGAAATTTTCCCATGAATAAGAGTGGATCTAAGAAGAAGAAGAACTCCAAAAGAATACATCATGCTCACACTGCTGAGGATGATGATCCTCCTAGAAAGAGAGTAAAACAAGAAAGTGAAGACTATTCAAGTGATGAAGAATATGTTCTGATATTCGCTCTCACGGGAACTATCACACATGGAAGCAAATATTGGCTTATTGACAGTGGGGCTTCCAAACACATGACAGGATTCAAAGAATCTTTTGAGAAACTATCCGAACATAATTCACCCCATAAGGTGAAACTTGGGGATGACTACCAATATCCCATAAAAGGTAGTGGTGAATCCTCCTACAAGCTAGAATCTGGAAAGTCTATGAAAATGAAGGATGTCTTGTTTGTACTAGGACTAAAAAAGAATCTTCTCTCCATATCGGTACTGGATGCAAAAGGAATGAGGGTTGCATTTTTAGATGGCCAAGTCATCATGTGGCCAAGAGGAAAGACTATTGACGATGCAATAGTAATTGGAGAACAAGAAGGAGGATTATACAAATTGAAGGGCCATCTAGAATAAGCTTTGGTCCATGACACAGTAGAGCCAAATGAACTTTGGCATAGAAGGATTGCATATGTGCATTACAGAGCACTACCACTTGCAAGCAAAGCTGTTGAAGGACTTCCAGAAAAGCAATCAAAACATGATGGAGTATGCAAAGGATGTGCGAAAGGAAAGAACACAAATAAGACATTTCCAAGTAGCGAAAGCAAAGCAAAAGGAATCTTGGAAATCATTCAAACCGATGTATGCAATCCAATGTCATCCAGTTCTTTAAGCGGGTATGTATATTATGTTTCTTTTATTGATGATTTGTCTAGGAAGACATGGATATACTTTATGAAGAACAAAGATGAAGTTTTCAGCAAGTTCAAGGAATTCAAAACCTTGATCGAGAACCACACAGAAAAGAAGATCAATACCTTTCAATCAGATAATGGTGAAGAATTCACATCAAATTAATTCAAAGAGTTATGCAAAGATTTAGGGATTAAGAGGGATTTATCCACTCCATATAATCCACAATAGAATGGGGTTGCAGAAAGGAAGAATAGAACGATAATGGAAGCTGCAAGAGCAATGCTTCATGATCAATATCTTCCCATGCATCTATGGGAAGAAGCTGCCAGAACAACGGTGTATGTACAGAACCATACTCCACACAGAGTACTCTACAACAAGACACCTGAAGAAGTATTTTTCGACAAGAAACCAGAAGTCATCCATCTCAGAATATTCAGCTATCCAGTGTACATACACATTCCAAAAGAAAAGAGGACAAAGTTAGATCCTTCAGGAAAGAAGGGTATATTTATGGGATAATCTGAAAGCTCGAAGGCTTACAGAATATACTTCCCAAGATTCAAGAAGATCGACATCAGTAGGGATGTAACATTTGATGAAGACTCAGCTTACAATAAATCCATAAAGAGAACTGCTGAATAACATGAAGAACCAGAAGCACCCAAAATTCATGACACAACCATGAACGAAGAAACTGAAGAAGAAGATCGAGAATTTGAAGAACCTTAAGAACCTATAGATCCACCTCAGGAGAAAAATCCTCACAAGAGGAAACCTGCTTGGGTACGAGAAGCTATCCAAGGTGCAGAAAGATATGGGGCTCCAGAAGAAAATCACAAAGAAAGAAAGAGGACTAGGTCCTGCTCCGGGTATGTAGCTTTATTGTGTGACTTTATCAATAAAGAACCTTCCAACTATGAAGAAGCAGAAGAAAGGAAAGAATGGAAGGATGCTATGATCGAAGAGTATCAATCAATCATGAATAATGATGATTGGAATGTTGTCCCAAGACCAGAAGGGGAGTCTGTTGTAACTTCCAAATGGATCTATAAAATCAAGCATGCTGCAGATGGCAGCATAGAGAAATATAAAGCAAGATTTGTGGCTCGTGGCTTCTCACAGAAATAAGGAATATATTATGAAGAAACTTTTGCACCTATAGCCAGATACACTTCCATCAGATCAGTACTTGCTCTAGCTGCAGTGATGAAATGGAAGATACACCAAATGGATGTCAAGACTGCTTTCTTGAATGGTATAGTGGAAGAGCAAGTGTATGTGGAGAAACCACTTGATTTTGAGACACATGACAGGGAGTCTCATGTGTGTAGATTGAAGGAATCCCTATACGGTTTGAAACAGGAACCCAAGACATGGTACAACCGAATTGATGGCTTTCTATCCAGTTTGGGATTTACCAAAAGTAAAGTAGATTCCAACCTTTACTACAAGGTTGAAGATGGAAACCTAGTGATACTCCCACTATATGTAGATGATCTATTTGTAACAGGTATGGATGGGTTGATTGCTGATACGAAGAGGAAGCTTGCTGCCGAGTTCAAAATAAAGGACTTGGGTATGATGCACTATTTTTCAGGCATGGAGGTGTGGTAGAATGTGGATGGAATCTCCCTCGGACAAGGGAAGTATGCAGTAGAGATCCTGAAGAGGTTCAAGATGATGGACTGCAAGGCCATGACCACACCTATGGCATCGAACCTGAAGCTATTGAGTTATGCTACATAAGAAGTGGTTGATGCTACGATGTATCGTCAGATGACTGGGTCCTTGATGTACCTGACGAACACGATACTAGATATTTACTTTGCTATGAACACCTTGAGCCAGTTCCTGAAAGATCCGAGCCATGTTCACTTGATTGCTGCAAAGCATATTCTGAGGTACCTGAGGGATACAACTGATTATGGGCTCAAGTATGAGGTGAATTAGAAGATTAACCTGGAGGGTTATGTTGATTCAGATTGGGAAGGCAGTGCCATCGATAGGAAGAGCACTTAAGGGTGTTGCTTCAGTATGGGATCAAGTGTGATCTCTTGGTTTAGCAGGAAGCAATCCTGTGTGGCACTGAGTACAACTGAAGCAGAGTATGTCACAGCTTATTTAGCTAGTTGTGAGGCAGTATGGTTGAGGAAGCTATTGTCTGATTTATTTGATCTCCAGTTGGATGCTACTTGTATACATTGCGACAACCAGAGTTGTGTGAAGTTGTCGGAGAACCCAGTGTTCCATGATAAGTTGAAGCATATCGAGATCAAGTATCACTATATCAGGGATATGGTGCAAAGAGGAGAAGTGAAGCTCCGGTATGTTGCAACGGATGAACATATAGCTGATGTGTTGATGAAGCCATTAGCTAGAGTGAAGTTTGAGTACTTCAGGGAGAAGCTTGGTGTTCTTGAGATCGAGGTTCCCTCCAAAGGGAAGTGATGAGTCTGTGAGCCATTCTGACATGGTGAGAGGATTGGTTCCTTCCATGGTCAAATGTAAGGCATGAGCCATTCTGTCATGATGAGGATTGGTTCCTCGCATGTCAGATATGAGTGCTAATCCATTCTGATGTGACTGTAGGATTGGTTCCTACATGATCAGATATAAGCGCTGAATTCCATTCTTGGAATGGAGGCACCTGGTCAGTTACCAGGAACACTGAGTCTGGGACTGAGGGCCATTCTGATGTGACTGTAGGATTGGTTCCTACATGATTAGATGTAAGTGCAAAGGCATTCTGATGTGACTGTAGGATTGGTTCCTACATGATCAGATGTAAGTGTAGAGACCTTCTACATGCACATAGGATTGGTTCCTCGCATGGTCGAATGCAAGTGCAGAGCCTTTTTGACATGCACATAGGATTGGTTCCTCGCATGGTTGAATGTAAGTGCTGGGCCTTTCTGACATTGGTTGTTAGATGTGAGTGCTGGGCCTTTCTGACAGGGTTGTGGGATGTGTTCCCACATGGTTAGATGTGAGTGCTGGGCGTGCCTTTCTGATATGACTATAGGATTGGTTCCTACATGATCAGATGTAAGCGTTGGGTAGGCCATTCTAACTTAGGGTCAGATATAAGTGTTGGAAAAGACCTAGATGGAGGCTAGGCCTACAACCAGCATGAAAAAGGGCTGGCTCTATAGAACTTCCTATGACGAGAAGAATCAAGAGATAGCACCCGTGATGATGATCCAACAGAGATGTTCCAGAACCAGAGATGATCCAGATCGAGTGATGATCCAAATCGAGTGATGATCCAGATCCAATGATGATGATCTAGATCGAGTGATGATCCAGATCCAGTGATGATGATCCAGATCCAGTGATGATGATCCAGATCCAGATGAAGATGACTTGAAGATGACGAGGACTCGATGATGATCCAGATGATACAGAGAAGAATACTTGTGCTGATAAATTGTGTCAAGAGAATACCTTCCTAGTTAAGAGGGAGTGTTGATGTGACTGTAACTTCGGAATGTATTCACTTGTATTTCTTATGTATTATACCCCTATGTTTATTCTGGGAAGTGTTTGTAATGTAATTGAGTCATGTCATGCCCCGATGTTCCGATCAGGATTTTCTATAATGTAAACAAGTCATGTCAATTCATTGTGGGTAACCCTCCTATTGATCAAGAGTTAAATTCCCCGCAGTTGTGAGGCCCTAGGGTTATTAGCCTCTCCTAGTGAAGTCAGCCCTAGTGAGTTATTGTCAAGTTGGGAATTAGTATAAATAGAGAGTGAGCCTCTCTATTTATCACACACTCACTCACACTCAGTTGTAGCACATAACTGAGGGAGAAGAAGTTACTGGGGCTAGAAAGAAAGAGGCTACTGCTGCCGGGAGATCATCTTACTGTTTTAGGGTTTTAATTTTGGTGCTGATTCTATCTCTAAGGAAGTTGCGGGGTTTTCTCCATTTATGGTTTCCCCGAGGAAAAACACTGTGTTCACTGTCTCTTATGTTTGATTGTTGTACTTGTTATTCTCTCAGTTAAATATCCTAATATAATGCTAGCTTAAATGTTAAAAATCTAACACCATTCACCCATTCATTGTTCTCTATATCTCCTATCTTAGATTCTAAGATCTATGTGCCAGATCCTTCACACTTTATGCATACCTCTCTCATTAATTGTGCGCAACCTAGTGTCTTCCTGGATGTTTTCTTAGCCAAATAAAGTCCTATTAGTGTCATTACACTTACCATACATTATATCATGTGCTTCAACATCTCCTCCTTTTTTCCTGGCATCAATACTTAGAGCCTCTTTGAATATTTTGAACATCTCCTTCTTTCCTCCTTTCATACAGAGGATTCATTACCAGTGTATTCCCATGAGTCTACTAATATGCTTATATGTGATCCTTTGGATTTTGATTTAGAAGCATATTTTCAGGATGATATAGAAATCATACCACCATCCATACTATCTACCATACCTCTAAATAATCCTAAGACTATACAAATCCCAAGTTCACTAGTTGATTCATCATCATTCTCTTATGCAGTGTTACTTATCTTACATGGTTTGAAGTCTTTCCTATATTTCAGTGTTTGGTTATCCATGACATTAGTCATATTTGGACTGATATTAAACATGTTTAAATATGTTCTAAACAATTATGGTTCAAATATCATGTCCATCCATCATTCAGATTTTTACACCTATTGGTTTTCCCCAGTTGCTCATAGTTTTCCTAGTATAGCCCTATATCCTCATGGAGTCACTGAAGCCTTTTTCTTTGCTGTTCCATATGCTAATGTTTCTGATATATCAAATTTTTATCAGTCTCATATCATATTTGGAAAGGTGCTACATCAGATTGGAATATTGGCATGTGATTCACATCACAATTTTGCAGCTATTCAAGGAATTGAATGTGTAATAAATTGTCTTAATTTTTGTACTCTTTGGGAAGGAGTAGGCACAAATTTCTTTTCCATTTCAGATTATGTTTGCAGATCAGAGTTTGATAGCAGAAAGAAGCATTTAGATAATTCTCCTACTTCATCAGTTGATGAGATACAAGGAGTCTCTCCTCTTATTTCTTGTAGGTTCTACACTCTAGCGCATGATCATGGAGTTCATGATTTCTTCATCAAGTATTCCATATAGAAGAAGTTCATTCAGCTCATTCAAGTGAAGATAAATATATTTTGAAGACACATTATATCAAAATTTTGTGCCTTGTCCTTTCTTGAGGGAGGATTTTCCCCATGTGGTTTTACCTCTTTCCTCACTTTTCTGACATAATAATTGTTAAAGGGTGACCATAGCCTTGTTGTTGGGCCCTATATGCATCCATATGCATCTATATTTTTTGACATACCATCATAAAGTCAGAATTATATGGGGGTGTTGGAATATATTAAACCCACTCAATACTTAGGATAAAATAATTAATCATTATTTGATTAATTATCTACCAACTAGCTTAATTAGTTGGCATCCACTTGCACCTTAAAGTCAACACATGCCGTCTATACCCCAGGAATTCTTTATTTCTGATTTTGGGTTGATATTGACCACTTTATTGACTCCCAGAATTAGTAAACAACACTTTACAATAGATTCTTCTTTATTCTACTTTATCCTGCTTTTTGTGGATAAGGTAAAGCTAGTTAACTAGGAAACTGGGTTCTTTTGTTTCCAACCCATCCTTCATGAATTTCTCTCCATTTTCTAGGATTAATATGTTTTTCCATATCCCTTGACAACTCACTCATGATTTTCTAATTTGTGAGGTCCTTGACAGTTTTGGGAGGTGCTTTAGCGACCTATGGGGGTTTTCTATATTTTGGTAAGTCAACCATTTTGAGCTTTATGATTTGTCTCCATACAACTCGATTTTCCTATGAGGGATGTACTATTTATGTACACTATTATTCATCATTATTCAATGGAAGGATACACACCAATATTCATCTCTTCATTCATGTGATTCAGTCTCTTTTCTTCTCTCTAGTTTTCATGTGTATGCTTGTGAGAATTCTTAGTAGCAAATATCTATTTCCTATGCTTCTTATTAGCATCTTTTATCATAGCATTGAAGATATTATTTCTACATTGAATAGGACTTGATTAGGGTCCTATCTTGGTACAACACAAGATCTTTAACTTAACACAATAAGTTAGTGAACTTAATACAAAATAAGTTATGGACTTGACACAACAAGTCTCATTGAGAGGATATGAATGTAATTACAACATATATTCTAGACTTGATTACAACATAAGTCTCATTGGAATGACTCCCAAAGTTGTACTCTCAACACATGGCAGCACCAACAAGTACCATGTGGCCAATTGTACCATGAGTTGTTAGTGACCAGGTAGTGATGTGGCACTTACATGGATCAATTGGGTTTTGACATGTGGCATGGACCATATAGCATACAACATAGGTGATCTAATGAGGAGCTACCATGTGGAATTCCTGGCTGGCCTATTATGGTTTGGTTCACCAAAAATATGGCAGGTTCGACCAGAGTCAAACCCGTGACCTCATTTACAACACACCAACCAATTGTCATTTGATCCTATAGTTTTCAACTTCTATTTAAGTTTTCAAACGGTCCTATTGGTGGGAAAAGGGATCGAGCGCTAAGCTCCTGATCCCATGGCACATATTGTATCAACTTGGAACCACATCCAAGGTCCACAATGTTTATGTATTTGTAACTTCGGAATGTATTCACTTGTATATCTTATGTATTGTACCCCAATGTTTCTATTGGGAAATATCTGTAATGTAATTGAGTCATGTCATACCCCGATGTTCTTATCGGGAGAATCAATAATGTAAAAAAGTTATATAAAGTCATTAAGGTTAACCCTCCATTGTAAGTCAGGGCAATAGTCCCCACAATTGAGTTAAGGTTAACCCTCCTTGTTGATCAGAGGGTAAAGTCCCCACAGTTGTGGGGCACTAGGGTTATTAGACTCTCCTAGAGAATTCGACCCTAGTAAGTAATTGTTAAGTGAGACCGACATGTTGGAGTGGAAATAAAGTGAATGAAAGAATATAAATAGAAGTGAGGCTCTCCTCATTTCTACACACAACACACACTCACTCACTGGGGCGCATGAGTGAGAGAGGAGAAGCTCTCTCAAGTGAGAGAGAGAGAACAACTGTTGGAGATCATATTTTTTGTTTTTGGGTTTTACTGCTGCCATTGGTGCTCATTCTATCTCTGAGGAAGTTGCGGGGTTTTCTCCTTTATGGTTTCCCCGAGGAAAATTCTTTGTGTCTCTTGTCTCTTGTGATTTTTTCTATGCATGTTATTCTCTCAGATAAGATCCTAGATCATATTGCTTAAATGATAGAAATCTAACATGGTATCAGAGCTAACTTGAGAAGAAGACACTGTGCAGCTGCAGAAGCTATGGCTTCTTACTTTTTGGGTCTCTCTCCACAATCCATCAGCAAAATGAGGCTAGGATGACTCTCCATTGAAGGGCACATCTTTTTGTCGAAGCATAATTTGATTCTGGGCATTTACAGTTTTTGTTGCGGGAAATTAGGGCTTCTTATAGAAGAGGAATTTTTGAATGAGCCGGACATAGGATTACTCTCCTCATCAAAATATAATTTTAGAGACCTGGTTCGATATTTTTGGTTGGGTGAAACTTCAGGAAAGTCAAACCCTAGTTTGACCCCGAGCCCGAAAAACCCTAAAATAATAAAACTAGTAGTTTTGGTACATTCGCTATATATTGGAATTGAAGAAGTCTCAAGGGCTGAAATTTTTACAGGACGAAGATACAATCCTTATGTACATTGTGTAAAAATTTCAGACTCAGTTCGCTATATTCTAAGAGATATGATTCCTCCAAATCAGGGTTCCAACCTCTTTCAGGATTCATCCCTAAACAAGACACCTAGGGAGAATTGCTATATCTTGGGATACAAAGGTCCAAATGGAATTTTCGCAAGATGTTACAGATAGGGAACAGACTGTACTTTCTATGGTAAAATTTTTAGACCCTGATGATGAAACAGTGACACATGGAAGTCCGTACAAGTTCGCTATGTTGAACAGTTTGGAAACAGGTCACCTTGGGAAAACACTCATAAATCCCAATTGATGAAACCAATTCTGATGAAACCTATGGTTTTGGAACAAGGACATACGAGGATACCTCAATACAAAATTTCAGACATAGAATAATAGTAATTTTGGAGATGGTTTCATTAAGGCTTTCACAGGTTGCAGTTATCTTCAAGGGGGATTGGATACCTGTGTAGAGACAACATCAGGAATTTCTGCAGAAGAAATTGGAAAACTAGGGCTTCTTGTTCCGTGAGCTTCCCTCTACTGTTTTCAGAAAAAGAGTACATTGGACAACTCACCTTGAAGAGTTCTATCTTTCTATCCAATAAGATATGAAATATTCCATGTTTTTAAAATTAGGGTTTCTTTGACAAACCCTAGGTCAGCGAGCTCCAGAACCAGGACGGACACCTCAAATTGGTAAGATCTAATCTTTTTCTATTTACATTTGAGGTTCTCATTTCTAAATGACTAGTCACTCCAGCTTGATGACAAGCTTGGTGAAACTGACAAATTCCAAGCATGGAAGTATTGGATCTCATTGGTTCTTGAAGGAAATGAATTGGAGACCTACATAAGTGGAGAGGTTCCATTTCTAGAGGGAGATGAGTCTAAAGCCTTATACAAGAAGAACTTGGTCAAGGCCAAGAAGATCATTGCTGATTCAATCAAGGATCACCTTATACCACAAGTGTCTTCCCTAAAGACACCTAAAGAGATGTTTTTATTTCTTGACCAAGCTATTTGAAGGGAAGAACATAAATCAGAAGATGACTTTGAGAAAATAGTTGAAGAATGTGAAGATCCAGAATGCAGAGAACATGGAGTCATACTTTACAAAGGGTCTCTCAAATCAAATAAAAACTTGAAGCAGTAGAAGAAGAAGTAGAGAATATAGAAGTTGTGATAACCACCTTGAACAACCTCCTAGGATCAAGGGATTTATTCATTCGAGGAATGTGTTCCAGAAGGAAGTGATTACCTTCAACAGACTCTGGGAAGAGTGCACACAAGATGAAGCTCTACCCATAATAAGAGAAGAGAAGATGGGAACAAATGAATATCAAGCGCTCATGATTCAAAGAAGATCCCTCAACTGATGAGGAATATGAAGAAATCAATTCTTGAAGAGCCTCTTATCCATATTGAGCATTTGGATAAGAAATGATGAATGAAGAAAATGATGAAACGAAAGGCTTAAGAAGGAGTCTACCCATGAAACAAATAAAGATAAGTATTCAATTGTCATTTCATGATATTATTTTGTTATGCATTTGTTTATATTTAGTTGATGTGTTATGCATGATAGAATGTTTGCATTAATGATAGTATACTACTAATATGCATGTGATGGGTAAGTAGCCCATGGTTCTATACAAATCTCCATTGCTACTTATCTAGAATGAAACCTCTTTGCTGAAATATTTGATTAGTGCACAATTTGATGTTGTCCTGGTAGAGATGGAAGGCATCTAGAAAGTTTCCGTAAGATATGGATGAATGTTGTATTGGCTCAAATAGTTGCATGATTATATCTTAATGCAAAAGAATTTTTTATTATGAACATACCTTATGAAATGCTTCTAACCATATAACTAATGCATCTTGTAGGAAATATCACGTACAATCACCTACAAGAAAATAAGGATGAGACTTGTTCCGAAGAACAAGTGACGACAGTTCAAGAAAGAATCCAAGATGCAGAATAATATGACGATACTTTCAAAGAAAGAAGAAATCTCAGATATAGTGCAGTTATGTGACATCATTGATTTAGAGCCTTCCAACTATGAAGAAGTAGCCAAGAAGAAAGGGAAGGAGAGTACCAGTTCAAGAAGAATGACGTCTAGGATGCGGCATCGAGACCTGAAGGGAAGTTCATAGTATTTTCCACATGGATATACAAGATCCAACATGTAGTAGATGACAACATCGTGGGATATAGGGAAGGATTCGTAGCACGATGCTTCTCACAGAAAGAAGGCATAGAATATGGAGCGACATTTGCATCCAATGTGAGTTGAGGCACATGACATGAAGACTCATGTGTGCAAATTAAAGAAGACCTTATACGAGTTCAGAAGACACCCATGGGATAACACATACATGAGGAGCTTGAATATCACCTAGAGTGATGAAGATCTTAACCTTTGCTACAAGGTTGAAGATGAAAGCCTATAGAGGATGACAATATCACATATGGCTGAGAGAAGAACATTTTCAATATAGAGGATCTTGGTATCCAGTGACCCTAGATGGATACATAGAATAATAGTAGCATAGGAAGCTACTTGTCACTCCAGTATAGGATACATACAGTACGAAAGGCAAAGGGAGAATAATGCTCTGCTTCATAGGGAGTGACTGGAGAAGATACTCAGGTTCGACATGGTATGATAATATGGACAGATTACTGATGACTCTAGGATTTACCTTTGCTTCAAGATTGAAGGTGGAAGACCAGTGATGTTCCTGTTATTTGTCGATGACTTGTTCCTGATAGGAAAAGAGGAACTCATTAGAGATGCAAGAAGGAGACTTGCTTCCGAGTTCAAGATGAAGGACTTGGATATGATGTACTACCTTTTAGGCATGGAGGTGTGGCAGAATGCATATGGAATCTCCCTAGGACAAGGGAAGTATGCAGTAGAGATCCTAAAGAGGTTCGGGATGATGGGCTACAAGGCCCTGACAACACCTATGGAATTGAACCTGAAGCTATTGAGTGTTTCTTCATCAAAGACGGTTGTTACCACAATGTATCATCAGATGATTTGTTCCTTGATGTAATTGACGAATACGAGACCAAATATTTGCTTTGTTGTGGACACATTGAGACATGTTCACTTGAAGGGTACAGTTGAGTATGGGCTCAAGTATGTTACGAATCAAAATATTAACATGAAGGGTTATGTGGATTCGTATTGGGGAGGCAGTACCATTGATAGGAAGAGCACTTTGGGGTGCTGCTTCAGTATGGGATCAAGTGTGATCTCTTGGTTTAGTAGGAAGGAGTCCTATATGGCACTGAGTATAGCTGAGGAAAAATATGTTGCCACTTGCTCGACTATTTGGGAGGTAGTATGTTTCTTTTGAAAACTACTATTTGATTTGATTGATCTCACTTGCATGATGTAGAGAGGAGCAGTGAAGCTCCAGTATGTGATCCAGATCAAGATCTCTCGAAAGAGGGAGTTCTAGCATAGTTGGTGAGACAGGTTGTCTGAGCATAAATCCCGACGAAGCTCGTAGGTTGCTCAGACATAATCAGTCCTGTAGGTTGTCCTCGGATGTAATCGGTCCTGGCGAAGCACACAGGTTATCCTTGGACGTAATCAACCCTGATGTGATTCTATGCTAGAAATGGCCAGAGTGAAATTGAGTACTTCAGGGAGAATCTTGGTGTTCTCCAGATTGAGGTTCCCTCCAAAGGGAATTGATGTGTCTATTGTCCTTTCTAACATGGTGGAAGGCTGATATTCACATGGTTAGATGTAAATGCAGAGATATTCTGATGTGATTGTGGGATGTGTTCCCACGTGATCAATGCAAAGACATTCTGATGTGATTGTGGGATGTGTTCCCACATGATTAGTGTAGATCCATTCTGATGTGATTATGGGATGTGTTCCCACATGATCAAATATAAGTGCAAAGCCATTCTGATGTGATTGCGGGATGTGTTCCCACATGATCAGATGTAAGTGCAGAGCCTTTTTGATAAGATGAGGTCGGATGTAAGTGTAGATCCTTTCTAACAAGATGAGGTCGGATGTAAGTGCAGAGCCTTTATGACAAGATGAGGTCAGATTTAAGTGCAGAGCCTTTCTGACAAGATGAGGTCAGATGTAAGTGCAGATCCTTTCTGACAAGATGAGGTCAGATGTGAGTGCTGGGCCTTTCTAACATGGGTTTTGGATGTGTTCCTCCCATGGTTAGATGTGAGTGTTGGGTGTGCCTTTCTGACATGGTTCTTGGATGTGTTCCTCCCATGGTCATATGTAAGTGCTAGGAGGGCATTTATGACATGGTTCATTCCATGGTTAGATATAAGTGTTGAAGACGATGAAGACCTACATGAAGGCTAGGCCTACAACTAACATGAAAAAGGGCTGGCTCTGTAGAACTTCCTGTGACGAGTAGAATTGAGATAGCACCAGTGATGATGACCTAGCGATGATCCAACAATGATGATTCAGATCAAGTGATGATCCAGTGATGCTCTAGATCAAGTGATGATCCAAACTTGATGATGATCCAGTGATGCTCTAGATCAAGTGATGATCCAGACTTGATGATGATCCAGTGAAGCTCTAGATCAAGTGATTATCCAGAATTGATGATGATCCAATGATGATTTAGATCAAGTGATGATTCAGTGATGCTCCAGATCAAGTGATAATCTAGACTTGATGATGATCCAATGATGCTCCAGACTTGGTGATGATCCAGACTTGATAATGATCCAGTGATGAAGATGACTTGAATATGAAGATGAATTAAAGATGAAGATGACTTGATGATGATCCAGATGATACAGAGAAGAAGACTTGTGCTGATAAATTGTGTCGAGATAATACCTTCCTAGTTAAGAGGGAGTGTTGATGTATTTGTAACTTCAGAATGTATTCACTTGTATATCTTATGTATTGTACCCTAATTTTTCTATCGCGAAGTATCTGTAATGTAATTGAGTCATGTCATACCCCAATGTTCCTATTGGGAGAATCAATAATGTAAACAAGTCATGTAAAGTCGTTGAGTTTAACCCTCCATTGTAACTCAGGGCAATAGTCCCCACAATTGAGTTATGGTTAACCCTCCTTATTGATCAGAGGGTAAAGTCCCCACAGTTGTGGGGCACTAGGGTTATTAGACTCTCCTAGAGAAGTCAGCCCTGGTAAGTAATTGTTAAGTGAGGCCGACATGTTGGAGTGGAAATAAAGTGAACGAAATAATATAAATAGAAGTGAGGCTCTCCTCATTTCTACACACAACACACACTCACTCACTAGGGCACATGAGTGAGAGAGGAGAAGCTCTCTCAAGTGAGAGAGAGAGAATAGTTGTTGGAGACCATCTTTTCTGTCTTTGGGTTTTTCTGCTGCCATTGGTGCTCATTCTATCTCTGAGGAAGTTGTGAGGTTTTCTCCTTTATGGTTTCCCCAAGGAAAATTCTTTGTGTCTCTTGTCTCTTGTGATTTTTGCTGCGCATGTTATTCTCTCAGATAAGATCCTAGATCATATTGCTTAAATGATAAAAATCTAACACACAAGCGGTGTATGTTATATGGAACCATATCCAAAGTCTGCAAGGAATGTTTGTTATATATGAATTTATATATAATCCGATGGTTTGGTTATTAACAAAAACGTGGAGCCTGCGTGTTCAAACTGAAGTTTATAGCATTGTAATACACAAGTGATGCCAATACACCAACTCCCTATGGCTTGAAAAATAACCATATTATATATTTTTAAGTTCAATTTGGATCGGATCCCGCTAAAGCGACTCCATCCATTGGATTGAAAACCGTGGTTCTTTACTATATCAACAATGCAATATTGTCAATGCTGCTACAGAGTTAGAGTTTGCACAAATATTGAGGTACACTATAGTGTGCATGCATATCAAGACATAGTACAATGGAAACACAAATTGAGACAATATGGCAGGAGCACAATCTTGGATTTTGTGTTGCGGGGAGATCCCAAGTACTTGTGCAAAAGTAGGTCGAATTTATACTTAAAAGACTCAAAATTTTGAGAGGAGTGTAGATATGACCCGTGTTTCTTATCCTAAGTTGCATATATAAAGGGGGTCTTCAGAACCTTTGTTGTTGAGCCAAGTATAGCATATTTTATACTCTAAAGTATCAAAATTTCATGAGAATCTAGTGGCATTTTTTTGTTTCTGCGTTTGAGTTGCATATTTGAAGGGTGGCTTAAACATTTACTTTGTAATATTTTTTCTTTTTATTTTTCAACATTTTGAGATTAATGTGTTGAAATATTGCAACTTCAAAGGATATTCTAAATGTATTTTACTGATGTAACCCAAGGGAGATGTTATTATTCCTTTGTTAAGATGTTACTATTGTAATTGGTCATCATAGAGTCATGAGGTAAAGCCTCCATTGTAATTCGGGTCATTAGTACCCTAACAATTTATATAAAATGCTGTTTTGAGTCTTCCTAGGTGAATTCATCCCAGTCAGTTAAGTGGGGGTGACTTGTTGGGGTAAAAGTCAATTGACATAATGTGTATAAATATAAGAGTTGTGTTCCTCATTATAACAAAAACTCACTCACTTGTGTAGAGCATAGGAGAGAGAGAGAGAGACAAAACAACAAGGAGGAGAATACCTATTTTTGGGGTTATATCTTATACATCTTATACAGAGGAATTTTTGTTGAGTTTTCTTCCCCATGAGGGTTTCCTAGGATAAATATTGTGTCTATCTTGTGACTGTGTTTCTTTCAATGTTTCTGCATATGATACTATTGTGAATTTGGATTGAACACTAATGATATTTAGTCTAGCATATGAAATATTAAGATGCTATCAGAGCTAGCTTGAGTAGAACAACTTTCACAAGGCAAAAATTTCCCTCCTCCTCTGAAAGAAATTAGGGTTTCTACAAAGTTTGGAATTTGGAAAATCTACTTGCATAGAAAGTTGCACCTCCCTAAAGTGCATCTATTGAGCCCAGGATTGAATTTTTTGGGTGGTTGAATCTCTGGGAAAGCCAAACCCTATTTTTGTAACGTCCCTAACCCTACGACCGACGAAGAGGACGCTACCCAACCTTATCTATCCGGGCAACTAGCCCCATGAACATGTACATACATAAAAAAAACTAAAATGCTTTGAAGTAAAACATGCAAAGATGCATAATTATTCAACATATAGCAAAAGCAATCCATACATTGAAGCATTCGACATGTTCATTGTAATCCATTAAATAGTAAATATAATTGCATAGATGAAATAGACAAGAATACTTATCTTATGAGGAATTCGTCCTACAACCAGCTACGTCACTACAATGTTCCACCCAACCATAGGCTAGTGTGCTCCTTAGTCTCTTAGCAACACTGCAACCCCCGAGCACTTCAAACGGCCCATAATATCTTGGTGACAACTTAGCACAACTTCCAAGCTTCAAGGAACTCTTCTTTGTCCTCACTCTGAGGTAAACATGATCCCCAACACTAAAATCCCTGTTCACCCTATGCTTATCTTCATAGCTTTTCTGTCTGTCCTGTGCTACTTTCAGATTCTGCCTAATCTTGACAACCTCCTGCTCCATTTCTTTGAGCAATTCAGGACCAAGCACAACCCTATTCACTAGATTAGCCCAAGTCACTGGTGTCCTACACCTTCTTCCATACAAATATTCATACAGACTCATCCCCAAGTATTCTTGTTGTCCATTGTTATAAGCAAAATCTACCAAGTGTAAGTAATCTTCCCACTTGGTTGGTTTATCCATCACGTACATGCAAATCATATCTTCAAGCACCTGATTAACTCTCTCTGTCTGCCCATCTATCTAAGGATGGTATGCAGTGTTGAAGTTTATCTTTGTACCCAAATATGCAAACAACCCCTTCCAAAAATTGGAAGTGAACTTGACATCTCTGTCAGAGATTATTGCCTTAGGCAATGCATGCAAATTGAAAATCTCTTTCATGAATATCTTTGCAATGTCATCAGTCTTATGCGTAGACTTAACCGGTATAAAATGTGCTTCCTTTGTCAACTTGGCTACCACAACCATGATGGAATCATGTTGTCTCTAAGTCTTTGGAAATTTGTAATGTCCCAAATTTTACATTATGTCACAATGGCCAAATCACATTTTCCATATTCATGAAAGTTTTCAAAGGGATGCCAAAAGTCAAATAATTGCCAAGGTGGAAAATCACTAGTTTCCTAGCTTGGGGGTGGAAGCTTTGAGATTTGGAATAAGGGGGATAATAAATGATATTAAGACATTAGAAGGGGATAAATATTTAATAATTTATCTTATTAAATAAATAAAATAGAAAATGGAAGTGGCAATGGAGCATGAAGACACATGGAGACTATGGGGCCCACACTAGCTAGAATTCCTATGTTAAATGGTATATTTCTCTTGCAAATTTGAATATATGGGAAGTATAATGTTTTTTTATGGATTATAATGTTAATATAATTGTCCATATACTTCATAGGTTGAAATTGGGATGAACTGTAACTTACATGGGAGAGGAAGAGCCAAATGTGAGTTTCATGGACACTTGGCTAGATTCCCCTTACATTTATGACATCTATGACAGTTATGACACAAGTCAGATATGAAGGCTGAAATAATGACATAATGACATGTCAAGACTGAATATATCATCTTATAGGTCGAATTTGGGAGTTGGAGAAGGCCAATAGGCTCCTACTCAAATTTGGGAGAAGAGGGAAGGTGAAGAGAGAGGCCACATGGCATAGCATGAGCAGCCACACCAATTGAATTGGATTTGTTTTATGGATGGATTTGGAACCTTAGAATTCCAATATTTCTTATAAAATACAGGTATCAGCCATGGTAATAGGCTTTTTCTCATTTGTGAATTGCGAGAGCTAGTGGATGACTAGTTTTCTTGCTTAAGCCAATTTCGAGGGTGAATGATTCCTATCCTAGTTGGTGTTTGGAAAGGTCACTCAGGTATTTCATGGAGATTTAATGGATTATTATTTGTAGGTGTAAGATACATGAAATCATGTGTATTCTTCTATTGCAACACTCTCTCTCAACTATTTCCAGTTTTCACACCATATTCATGCCAATGGAGGGATTGCGCTTTGGGTGAGCTATTGATTTTTTTGGGGAAGATTATAATGCCCATTATCTTATGTTATGATTTATATCCCATGTATTTCATGTTTATAATACTCTCATATCAAAATACCCAAAATAATTCATGTAAAAATGTTGAACAATGAAGAAATAGTGTCATTTCCCCACTATCTTGTTGTGAACAATTGTAATACTGATGATTTCAAATTGGGAGATCCTTTAATTGTCCATTTATGATTGGAATCATTTCAATATTCTCTGGTATTCATTCTCAAAAAGTTTCAAGTCTAAATTCCTAAGAGTTGTATGTCAAAATGACTTTTAATGAGCAAACAATGACCATTTCCACTCTATTTTGATATATGCCATGGTAATGCTTATTATTTCAAATGGAGGAATGTATATATGATAAATGTATGATTTATGGACTGTAATTAATGTTTATTTCAAGTCTCATGTTTATTACTTAAGCATTGGAACCCATCTTACTCATTTTTATTGCATTGGGAGAAGATTTGGTGCATTTTCCCCAAGGGTCGAAATTATGACTTGGGAGTTGTTTTGGAAAGAGTCATAACAGATTGTATAAACTAAAACATGATGCATATGAGAATTTTAAAAGGTACCTTACACATACCTATCCTCTTTTTATAAATTCAAGTGACTTTGGGATCATTTGTGAAGCCATTTCCGGCAATTACTCGGGGGGAATTGGAGCCCCAATTTGCTAGTAAAGGCTCCTACTTTGAATAGAACATTAAACAAGTTTGTAGATGTAATTGGGAGGTCAAAAAACATACATGATCATGATATTTAAGTTATATTATCATTATGTACCTTCATAGAAAATTTGGAAGCATTTGGGTCAATTTGGAGGTCTAGACATCAAAACTAGTCAAGAGCCAAAATTGAGAAAAAATTGGAAAATTGGGCATTTAAAAAAAATTCCAAAAAGGGGACATTACACAATCCCGTAATAAAATCCATGAAAATAACTTTCCATTTCCATTCTGGAACTGGAAAAGGCTACAACAAACTAGTGGGATGTTGATGCTCAACCTTTATTTGCTGACATTTCATGCACCTCGAAATGTATTCAGCCATGTCCTTTTTCATTCCTAGCCAAAAGTACTATTTTCTAGCGGTAGCAATTGTCTTCTGGTATCCTGGGTGACCAGAATACGGATCTTGATGGATTTCATCCATAACAACTCTCCTCAACTCTACTACACTTGGAATATAAATTCTATCTTTATAAGTAAGAAGTCCATCTTCTTCTAGTTTATATCCCTCATACCTCTTATCAAGAATTTGCTGCTGCAATTTGTCTTTTACCAGCTCATACAATTCATCTCCGGCAGTACGATTAACAATCTACTGCCACAAATCTGATTGGAAAATACTAAGAGATGCTGTTAACACCATTATTTAGCAGGGGAGCAAAGAGACCATGGTGGAAAGAAAATAATGGTCACTTGTCAAAACTTTGGTTAAAATTTTATAGTATGAAAGCATGGTAAAAGGTGAAAAACAATGATTTGTCAAAGGATCTGACGGTGCGGAGTGAAAAGATGAAGATCAATGGTTTGTATTATATCTGCTCCCTAAAAGATGCGAGGAAGATAAGTATATGTGGGCGTTTAATGTAGTATATGGATCAACGGTCGTCGATCCAGCCGGATGAGATCTACGATCTGTATAAGCTCCGCTTTATGAAATCGCGTGCTTGTTAAAACAACGGAGCCCGGCAGAATTGAGTGCGTGTCACTTGATCTAACGATGAAGAAATAAAGGCAGATTACATCTACGATTATGGATAAATCCAGAGCAGAAACTTGCATGATGGATAAGACCACGACGCTCAACGGAATTGGATACGTGCCACCTGATCTGACGACAGAGAAATAAAGGTGAAATTGATCAACGGTCACAGATAGATCCGAAGCGCGAAGGTGTGTAGTAGATAAAGGTAAAGGGCGGTTGCGGAATATAAACCACTATCCACGTGGCCAATCGTGGTGTAATCCGAAGGCGAAAGCGGTTTAGAGGAAATCGCCAAAGGCACGCTCTAGAGTGGGGTCCTATAAAAGGGAAGTTGACTTGTTCCGTGGTTATTTTATTGGCGCCGGACGAGTGAAAAAGACCTACGGATTCGTCAACCTTCGACTGTCAATTTCGAGCCACGGTAAATAGGTAAGGCTTAAACACCCATAATTCGTCCATCTAATTGCCATTATCAACTGAGTTATGGACCAAGAGAAGGAATTGCAAGGGTCTGGTCGAATTATAGATGACAGGGAAGATTATTTAGTTGATAGAGATCGAGGGGTGTGTGAACCTTTCCTATCCATAGGAAGCATATCAGTCAGTAAAGAAAGGTTGTGGCACTACAATTCACAGGGAAATGATGTCTTGAATGTCTGTAAATCCTTTTTATATTATTTTGCTCTCGAACAAACCCTGCATTTTCCAGAATTCGCAGAGTGGTGCATGGTCAATTATTCCCCTTCTCAAAGAGTCATTGTGAGTTAGTCTACTTCTCAAATACTCTGTAAAATCAATGCCAAAGTTGTCCGCAAAAATTTAAACCTGCCCGACAGTTACCCTGACAACCGCGAACCTGTAAATGAGTCTATTCTTGCTGAATTGTAAAAAATTTGTATCTCTGAAGTCCGTTGCAAATTTCTGTCCAGTATTTTGAAAGAGGGTCAGTCATTAGACGGTCTTTTCCTGCCTTACCATGTTCATATTTTCAAAAATGAAGTTCAATTAGTGGTATCCCTGGTCTGTCAAATTTTGGGTCTTGACGATGATTGTCGCGTAACTGAAGTCATCCTTGGTTTTTTGTTAAAAATGAGTTCATTTGGTTCAGAGTCTCAATCGGTTCCTGTATTTAGTCTAGATGAGTACTTGGAAGAAGCAATACACCTTCAGTTAAGTGAATTCCCGAAGGTCAGGTTCTTTAAATTTCAAACTTACTTGTTGAACATGTTGGTGTGTTCAAATGTCACTGAATTACAGTTTTTGAGTACCATCTTCTTTTCTGATTTGCCCAAGCAGATCAGCATGTTTGAGTTTGCCAATTCAATCATGTCAGAGATGTATAAAATGTTGTTCTATGAAGAGCTGCCCCGTGTGTTAGAAGATATGAAATGCCTGATGCAATCCTCACCTGAGGATCGAGTCAGAGACTGGTTCCTGCATAAAGACTGTACTATTTTAAGGATATATGGTTTCATGGGAGAACCTTATAAATTACCAGCTTTCCTTACCCCCAGAATTTTTGCATTAGAATTCATGAGGCAAAGGTTTCATTCCGAGGAAGAACACTTTGGAGCCTTTAAAAAATCTGCAAATATCAAGTTCCCCCTCAAGGTTGGCTCTTTTATTTTCAAAAATAAAGGTGCCATAGTGTTTATTGAAAAGTTATTGAGAAGCATGGAATTTCAAAAAGAGCCGAAGGCAAATTATGATCCTCACCACATAATTTCCCTAAGGAAGTAGGCCAACAAAAACAAACCGTTTGAACACCAGTTTATTGAAGGATTGAATGAAACAACAAATCTGTTGCAGTTTATGGAAACTCAAAGGTCCGATAGAAATGCAAGTACTTTACCAGTTACCGTATCACAAGTGACAGAGGGTCCTAATGTTTTGATTAAAAGGATTCTGTCTAAAATTGAAAACATGAAAGTGGATGAAGATGGATTACATAAAAAGGCAAGATTGTTACAAGTTGGTGGAGTCTCAAGTGAAGAGGTTTCTGATGAGTTCAAGAGAGTTTCTTTAGTCCCAACGAAATCTGTACAAGTAAATCAATTTTCTTTTAAAAGTATAGATAGTTCAGAACCAAGCTCAATTTTCAAATCCAAGGAAGAGCTTAAGGCCAGTTACATGGAGAAAAGAAAGCAGTCTCTGGAAGAGACAAGAAGTTTACTCCTGAAGGTAAGGAATTTAAACAATCCGAAAACCTCCCTGGTTTCTGCCAGAGATACAGAAAGAAATACCTTCAAATTGGCCATGGTGAGCGACAAGAAAGTGGCAGAAATGGAACTAAGATTGGATAAGATTAGTGTACCTGATAAGATACAGCTTCATAAGCAAACAAGTGATATTATTTATTCAGATCTGTTACAAGCTATGATGAGAATCAATAAACTACAAATTTTGGTAGATAAGTTAGAGATTCAATTGAAACATGAAAGAATTGAAAATAAGGCCAATACCATTCAGTTCAGGCAATGAAAGAGATAACACCCAAGCTGTCAGAAGAATGTTGGAAGAAAAGGACAATGCTCTCCAAGTTTTGAAGAAAAGATTGAAGATCCCAGGCTCAGAACATGTTCAATCATCCGGACTATTGGCACTGCAAGAAGAGAAAGACAATATGCAGCAGGAGATGATGGAACATAAAGGAAAAATTGTCGAGTTACAAGAGGAGAAGGACAGATGGGAAGCTGAACGGAATGAACTGATATCTCAAATTGCCTCTGAAAAAGGACCAAAATGAGGAAAAGGAAATCATGGAAGAATTGATGAGTCAGACTCCTATTGATGAGGACCTGTCCATTGTAAATATTGATAAACCATTGAATGACTTTTCTGCGGATGACTTGTCAATGCATATGTCCCAGGTCAGCTTAAAGGATGAAGAAATAAAGGAGTTAAAAGCGGAGAATGAAAAGATCAAGTCTGAATTGGCCAAAGTAAGTGAGAATAAAAATTAAATATTGCAAGACAGGAATCAGCTACAGAAGAAATTCAATGAACTAAAAGAAATAAGCATTGGGAAAGGTCCTCTCCAAGGGGCAAAGCACATCATTTGGGACACCTTATCTATAGAAATCACTAAATTCAGGCACCATCTGAACTTTATCGATGATCAAAACATATTGATCAATTTGGCTCACCAAAGACTAAAGTTAGTGAATGAACACATGGAGAGAAGACCCCTTACCATAGCCCAGAACACACTGAATTTTCTAAATTCATTGACATACCAGAAATTACATGATATGGGAATAAATGATAGAATATCAATAGTACTATGGGCTAAAAGGTTTATCCACAAGCACCATTTAATGAAGACGGTCTAGGACAAGGAAAATGAAATGCTTTCAGAGCTTAATAACTTCAAGCAGGTTTTCAAAGAGTTATTTGAGGATGACCTACCATCCTTTTGGGACGAAGAAGGATGGATGTTCTCTCAAGAGCACTATCACAGCTTGTTAGTTCAAAGTCGCATGGATCATGCCAAATTTTATGATTTGGAAAAAGGCCTAACAGGGAAAGCTATTGTGGACAAATTGACAGAGGATTTCAAAATCTTACAAAAGTTCCTAATCATCAGGAGAGGATTGCCCAAGGTATCATACGAAGCTTACATGGAGTTAGAAGTGTCAATTCGAGAGATGATGGAATATGATACCCCAAGCACGGAGCAATGGAAAGCTGTGGAAAGGTTCGGAAAGACAAAATACATCCTTCATTCATGAGAACAAATGGCGCGTGCTGAGGAGCTGACTGGACGACGACTTGTTACCAAGTTGATTTTAGCTTAATGATTTGTTAGGATTGAAGCTGTAGTTTATTCCTAAAAATTAGGAATTTAGTTACAAGACTTTAATTAAGTCGATCATTCAGTTATGGATCTTCTTGGAAGATCAAATTATTTTATGTATATATTTGCATCTATTTTAGGAGATGGGGGTTGGAACCCGTCCCATTGTTGAATGTTTTTGAAAGACATATATTTTTGAGCAAGGAATTGAATGCGAAGAGATTATCAGAGATTCCTGCGCCATTTGTATTATAGTCTGTGCTTCTTTCTTTGTGATTGTTTTTCCTGTGTTCACTCCATTCTGTTTTCTTCATATTTGGAACAAAGCGTTGAATGATTGGTGTTGGAGACATTTACCATCATACACACTCTTCAGTCAAATTGGCCTAGTTAAACCACTATCCTAAGTTTAATTGACATCAAGGAGCATTAATTACCATCATCCCAGTCACTCCCACGCCTACCTACAGTAAAGGAGGCTAACTTAACCTTTCCTACAGTCAAGGAGGCTAACTGGAGCACTCCAGGGGTGATCTGGGTGACATTCATGCACCTAATTGCTAACTGGGGGTTACTTTCAGTTCAAC
>LPNX010850982.1:186534-237882 GCA_001517045.1 Pseudotsuga menziesii
ATGCATCCTCGGATGAGGGCTTATAGAAATGAAGTATGGGATATGTTGGGAAATTTTTTTACAGAGCATGTAATTCAGGTAGTTCCCAGACATGAAAATTTGGTAGTTGATTCTTTATCTATGGCCGCTGGAAAATTTGAAACCCCTGTTGCTGGTCAAAGGGAATACCAGGTGGAAATTGTGAATAGACCGTCTATTCCCGATAACTCTAAATACTGGCAGGTGTTCGAAGATGATATGCATATCAGAAGGTTCCTAGAGCTCTCAGGAGAATTTGTGAATACTCCTATTGACACAGAAAATGACAATGGTGAGAGTATTCAAGATGAGGAAGAGCTTGAGGAAGAAGGGAATGGTGCTGAAAAGTTAAAGGGAACCTTAGGAGGTAAAGATATTATCCAGTTAAAAAACAATTTCATACCAAGAGGACTAATTCCTTTAGAAAAACTTTTTGATCAGAATGATGTAGCTAAGAATCCCAAAGTAAAGCCCATTGAGAATGCAGTTGAAGATAAGAATATTGGCACCGAAGAAAATCCTAAGATTGTGAAGTTGTCCAAGAATTTGCCTGAAAAAGAAAAAAAAGAGTATGTGAAACTAATGAAAAAATATACGGATGTATTTGCGTGGATTTATGAAGATCTGAAGGAGTATGATACGTCTATCATACAACATACTATTCCTATAAAGCCTGGAGAGAAACCTTTCAAGCAGAAGATCAGAAGGATAAACCCTAAGTTGCTCCCTATTATTGAGAAGGAAATTAAAAAGCTATTTGATGCCAAGATCATTGTCACTCTAAGGTTTTCAAAGTGGGTTGCAAACCTTGTTCCTGTTAGAAAGAAGAATGGAGAAATAAGATTGTGTATAGATTTCCAGAACTTGAACAAAGTGTCTATGAAGGACAATTATCCTTTGCCAAAGATGGACCATATATTGCAGAAAGTAGTTGGAGCTGAAAGAATTTCAATGTTGGATGGTTTTTCCGACTATAATAAGATCAAAGTATTGCCTGAAGATCAAGAAAAAACTGCTTTCACTACACCTTGTGGCACTTTTATGTATGCAAAAATGCCTTTTGGCTTAATGAATGCAGGAGCTACTTTCCAACGGGCTATGGACATTGCTTTTGCAGGGGAAATCAGGAATTTTTTAGTAATCTACATGGATGATATCACAGTCTATTCAAAATCTGACAGAGAGCATTTGCGTCATCTGGAGAAAGTTTTCATGAAATGTAGGAAGTTTGGCATATCACTGAATCCAAAGAAGTCCAATTTTGCATTAGAAGAAGGAAAGTTGTTGGGACATATAATATCAAAAGATGGAATAAAAATTGATCCTAAAAGGGAGAGTGCAATTTTGAGAGTGGGTGAACCCAGGAGCAAAAAAGAGATACAATCATTCTTGGGGCAGGTAAATTTTTTGAGAAGGTTTGTGCCAAGTTTTGCTGAGATCTTAATGAATATCACAAATATGTTGAAAAAAGGTCACGAGATAAAATGGAATGCTGAAGCTAGAAAGTCTTTTTGGGAAATCAAAAAAGCAATATCAGAGGCTCCTGTGTTGGTGAGCCCAGATTTTACCAAAGAATTCTCAGTATTTTCATATGCTTCAGAATATACTATAGCAGTAGTTATGTTACAGAAAAACGATGAGAATTTGGAACAGCCCATAGCATTTTTTAGCAAAATGTTAAGGGATGGAGAATTGAAATATGACATTATGGAGAAACAAGCTTATGCCTTAGTCAAAGCATTGAAGGATTTCAGAGTGTATATTCTGCATTCACATATAATTGCACATGTTCCATCTGCTGCAGTAAAGGGAATCTTGACACAACCAGATCCAGAAGGTAGAAGAGCAAAATGGATTGCTACATTATTGGAATATGATATCGAAATAAAGCCCACCAAGTTGATTAAAGGACAAGGGTTAGCTAAAATGATGGCTAATTCAAACTGTGAAGATTTGCAAATTAATTTCTTATCTCATCAAGCTAATCAGCTAGATATAGAAGTGGAAATAATGGCTGATTTTGTGGCTTCTCCATGGTCTTCTGATATCATATGTGTCCTTCGAAATTTGCAAGCAGCGGAGGGGTTGAGTAAGTCAAGAGCCCGATATATAAAATTAAAAGATGCCAAATTTTGTATTCTAAATCAATATCTTTATTGGAAAGACCCTGGTGGAGTGTTGCTGAATTGTCTTTTGGAAAATGAAGCTCATCATACAGTCAAAGAATTTCATAAGGGAGATTGTGGGGGGCATCATTCTTGGAAGGTGACGACAAACAAAATTCTAAGAGCAGGCTATTATTGGCCTACGTTATTTTCAGATGTGTATAAAGAAACAAGTAAATGTCATCAATGCCAAATTTTTGACGAAAAAAGAAAAGTACTTCCTCTCCCTTTGAATCCCATAACAGTAGAAGCTCCTTTTCAGCAGTGGGGTTTGGATTTTATTGGAAAAATAAATCCCAATTCATCAGGACAACACGAATGGATTTTGACAGCTACAGATTATTTTACAAAATGGATTGAAGCTATACCCACTAGAAGAGCCACAGAAAATGTAATCATGGATTTTCTTGAGGAAAATATATTGGCTCGATTCGGGTGCCCCAGAAGAATAGTAATAGATAATGCAACTGCGTTTAAATCCAAGAAAATGATTGATTTCTGTCACAAGTACCATATAATCCTCAATCATTCAACTGCCTATTATCCGCAAGGAAATGGGTTGGCAGAATCCTCTAATAAAAGCCTAGTGAAGATCATAAAGAAGTTGTTAGAAGATAACAAAAAGTCCTGGCACACCAAACTCAAGTATGCTCTTTGGGCTGACAGGATTAGTACCAAAAGGGCGATTGGTATGTCTCCGTTCCAACTGGTGTATGGGACTGAAGTTATTTTTCCAGCATCGTTAGGTGTCCCAGTCATGAGGTATTTCCAAGATCAGTAAGAAGAACCAAATAATATGCAAAGGAGGATAAACCAGATTATTGAACTGGATGAGTAAAGGAATAAAGCTTATGATAGGGTGCAATCACATCAGGAGAAAAATGAAAAGTACTTTTGACAGGAGAATCAAAGAAGAGCAGTTTCAGATTGACGATTTGGTCCTGAAGTGGGATGCTCCGAAAGAGGACAAACATGGGAAATTTGACCATATGTGGGTAGGTCCTTATGTTGTTGCTGGTTACAGAGGCAAAAACGCATTTCTGCTGGAATATCCAAATGAGGTTCTCCTGGATAGTAATCCCGTCAATGGAAGGTACCTGAAACATTACCTGTCCTAAGGAGGAAGGTAAAATTTGTATTATAGCCTGTAAATACTTTTTTCTCTTTACAAAGTTAACATGAATGGTAATCCTAATGTATTTGAAACCCGCAGTGAAGGCCCTATGGTACAGGAGGCATGCTTTCCCTTTCTCAAAACAAAAAATAATATATCTACAAAAAACAAAAGATGAGTTTTCTGGAAGTTATTGTGAAAAATAAAAAACAGGCACCTGGTCTATGAGTTCTTTGATACCTCGCAGGGAGGATATC
Source organism: Pseudotsuga menziesii (assembly GCA_001517045.1). Taxonomy (NCBI): domain Eukaryota; kingdom Viridiplantae; phylum Streptophyta; class Pinopsida; order Pinales; family Pinaceae; genus Pseudotsuga; species Pseudotsuga menziesii. The sequence continues at coordinate 190,089 of LPNX010850982.1, forward strand.
ATCCCTAGATGGAGCCAGCTGTTAACACCATTATTTAGCAGGGGAGCAAAGAGACCATGGTGGAAATAAAATAATGGTCACTTGTCAAAACTTTGGTTAAAATTTTATAGTATGAAAGCATGGTAAAAGGCGAAAAATGATGATTTGTCAAAGGATCTGACGGTGCATAGTGAAAAGATGAAGATCAATGGTCTATATTATAGCCTCTCCCTAAAAGATGTGAGGAAGATAAGTATATGTGGGCGTTTAATGTAGTATATGGATCAACGGTCGTCGATCCAGCCGGATGAGATCTACGGTTTGTATAAGCTCCGCTTTATGAACCCGCGCGCTTGTTAAAACAACGGAGCCTGGCGGAATTGAGTGCATGTCACTTGATCTAACAACGAAGAAATAAAGGCAGATTACATCTACAATTGTGGATAAATCCAGAGTAGAAACTTACACGATGGATAAGACCACGACGCTCAGCGGAATTGGATACGTGCCACCTGATCTGACGACGTAGAAATAAAGGTGAAATTGATCAACGGTCACAGACAGATTAGGAGCGCAAAGGTGTGTGGTAGATAAAGGTAAAGGGTGGTTGCAGGATATAAACCACTATCCATGTAGCCAATCGTGGTGTAATCCGAAGGCGAAAGCAGTTTAGAGGAAACCGCCAAAGGCATGCTCCGGAGTGGGGTCCTATAAAAGGGAAGTTGACTTGTTCCGTGGTTATTTTATTGGCGCCGGACGAGTGAAAAAGACCTGTGGATTCGTCAACCTTCGACTGTCAATTTCGAGCCACGGTAAACAGGTAAGGCTTAAACACCCATAATTCATCCATCTAATTTCCATTATCAATTGAGTTATGGACCAAGAGAAGGAATTGCAAGGGTCTGGTCAAATTATAGATGACAGGGAATATTATTTAGTTGATAGAGACCGAGGGGTGTGTGACCCTTTCCTGTCCATAGGAAGTGTATCAGTCAGTAAAGAAAGGTTGTGGCACTACAATTCACAGGGAAATGATGTCTTGAATGTCTGTAAATCCTTTTTATATTATTTTTCTTTCGAACAAACCCTGCATTTTCCAGAATTCGCAGAGTGGTGCGTGGTCAATTATTCCCCTTCTCAAAGAGTCATTGTGAGTTAGTCTACTTCTCGAATACTCTGTAAAATCAATGCCAAAGTTGTCCGCAAAAATTTAAACCTGCCCGACAGTTACCCTGACAACCGCGAACCTGTAAATGAGTCTATTCTTGCTAAATTGTAAAAAAGTTGTATCTCTGAAGTCCGTTGCAAATTTCTGTCCAGTATTTTGAAAGAGGGTCAGTCATTAGACAGTCTTTTCCTGCCTTACCATGTTCATATTTTCAAAAATGAAGTTCAATTAGTGGTATCCCTGGTCTATCAAATTTTGGGTCTTGACGATGATTGTCGCGTAACTGAAGTCATCCTTGGTTTTTTGTTAAAAATGAGTTCATTTGGTTTAGAGTCTCAATCGGTTCCTGTATTTAGTCTAGATGAGTACTTGGCGGAAGCAATACACCTTCAGTTAAGTGAATTCCTGAAGGTCAGGTTCTTTAAATTTCAAACTTACTTGTTGAACATGTTGGTGTGTTCAAATGTCACTGAATAACAGTTTTTGAGTACCATCTTCTCTTCTGATTTGCCCAAGCAGATCAGCATGTTTGAGTTTGCCAATTCAATCATGTCAGAGATGTATAAAATGTTGTTCGATGAAGAGCTGCCCCGTGTGTTAGAAGATATGAAATGCCTGATGCAATCCTCACCTGAGGATCGAGTCGAAGACTGGTTCGTGCATAAAGACTGTACTGTTTTAAGGATATATGGATTCACGGGAGAACCTTATAAATTACCAGCTTTCCTTACCCCCATAATTTTTGCATTAGAATTCATGAGGCAAAGGTTGCATTCCGAGGAAGAACATTTTGGAGCCTTTAAAAAATCTTCAAATATCAAGTTCCCCCTCAAGGTTGGCTCTTTTATTTTCAAAATAAAGGTGCCATAGTGTTTATTGAAAATTTATTGAGAAGCATGGAATTTCAAAAAGAGCCGAAGGCAAATTATGACCCTCACCACATAATTTCCCTAAGGAAGCCGGCCAACACAAACAAACCGTTTGAACACCAGTTTATTGAAGGATTGAATGAAACAACAAATCTGTTGCAGTTTATGGAAAATCCAAGGTCCGATGGAAATGCAAGTACTTTACCAGTTACCGTATCACAAGTGACAGAGGGTCCTAATGTTTTGATTAAAAAGACTCTGTCTGAAATTCAAAACATGGAAGTGGATGAAGATGGATTACATAAAAAGGCAAGATTGTTACAAGTTGGTGGAGTCTCAAGTGAAGAGGTTTCTGATGAGTTCAAGAGAGTTGCTTTAGTCCCAACGAAATTTGTACAAGTAAATCAATTTTCTTTTAAAAGTATAGATAGTTCAGAACCAAGCTCAATTTTCAAATCCAAGGAAGAGCATAAGGCCAGTTACATGGAGAAAAGAAAGCAGTCTCTGGAAGAGACAAGAAGTTTACTCCCGAAGGTAAGGAATTTAAACAATCTGAAAACCTCCCTGGTTTTTTCCAGAGATACAGAAAGAAATACCTTCAAATTGGCCATGGTGAGCAACAAGAAAGTGGTAGAAATGGAACTAAGATTGGATAAGATTAGTGTACCTGATAAGATACAGCTTCATAAGCAAACAAGTGATATTATTTATTCAGATCTGTTACAAGCTATGATGAGAATCAATAAACTTCAAATTTTGGTAGATAAGTTAGAGATTCAATTGAAACATGAAAGAATTGAAAATAAGGCCAATACCATTTAGTTCAGGCAATGAAAGAGATAACACCCAAGATGTCAGAAGAATGTTGGAAGAAAAGGACAATGCTCTCCAAGTTTTGAAGAAAATATTGAAGATCCCAGGCTCAGAACATGTTCAATCATCTGAACTATTGGCACTGCAAGAAGAGAAAGACAAGATGCAGCAGGAGATGATGGAACATAAAGGAAAAGCTGTCGAGTTACAAGAGGAGAAGGACAGATGGGAAGCCGAACGGAATGAACTGATATCTCAAATTGCCTTGCTGAAAAGGGACCAAAACGAGGAAAAGGAAATCATGGAAGAATTGATGAGTCAGAATCCTATTGATGAGGACCTATCCATTGTAAATATTGATAAACCATTGAATGAATTTTCTGCGGATGACTTGTCAATACCTATGTCCCAGGTCAGCTTAAAGGATGAATAAATAAAGGAGTTAAAAGCGGAGAATGAAATGATCAAGTCTGAATTGGCCAAAGTAAGTGAGAATAAAAATAAAATATTGCAAGACATGAATCAGCTGCAGAAGAAATTCAATGAACTAAAAGAAAGAAGCATTGGGAAAGGTCCTCTCCAAGGGGCAAAGCACATCATTTGGGACACCTTATCTATAGAAATCACTAAATTCAGGCACCATCTAAAATTTATCGATGATCAAAACATATTGATCAATTTGTCTCACCAAAGACTAAAGTTAGTGAATGAACACATGGAGAGAAGACCCCTTACCACAGCCCAGAACACACTGAATTTTCTAAATTCATTGACATACCAGAAATTACATGATATGGGAATAAATGATAGAATATCAATAGTACTATGGGCTAAAAGGTTTATCCACAAGCACCATTTAATGAAGACGGTCCAAGACAAGGCAAATGAAATGCTTTCAGAGGTTAATAACTTCAAGCAGGTTTTCAAAGAGCTATTTGAGGACGGCCTACCATCCTTTTGGGACGAAGAAGGACGGATGTTCTCTTAGGAGCACTATCATAGCTTGTTAGTTCAAAGTCGCATGGATCATGCCAAATTTGATGATTTGGAAAAAGGCCTAACAGGGAAAGGTATTGTGGACAAATTGACAGAGGATTTCGAAATCTTACAAAAGTTCCTAATCATCAGGAGAGGATTGCCCAAGGTATCATACGAAGCTTACATGGATTTAGAAGTGTTAATTCGAGAGATGATGGAATATGATACCCCAAGCGCAGAGCAATGGAAAGCTGTGGAAAGGTTCGAAAAGAAAAAATACATCCTTCATTCATGAGAACAGATGGCACGTTCTGAGGAGCTGACTGGACGACGACCTGTTACCAAGTTGATTTTAGCGTAATGATTTGTTAGGATTGAAGCTGTAGTTTATTCCTAAAAATTAGGAATTTAGTTACAAGACTTTAATTAAGCCGATCATTCAGTTATGGATCTTCTTGGAAGATCAAATTATTTTATGTATATATTTGCATCTATTTTAGGAGATGGGGGTTGGAACCCGTTCCGTTGTTGAATTGTTTTGAAAGACATATATTTTTGAGCAAGGAATTGAATGCGAAGAGATTATCAGAGATTCCTGCGCCATTTGTATTACAGTGTGTGCTTCTTTCTTTGTGATTTTTTTTCCTGTGTTCACTCCATTCTGTTTTGTTCATATTTGGAACAAAGCGTTGAATGATTGGAATTCATATTTATTATGCTCTGGTCATTGTTTCAAATATTTTATAAACTTTTCTGCTAAAGTCAATATTGAATTCATATCTTGATGCTCTGTATTGATGGACTGTGCTCTACTTCTTCTGCTCCAAATGGATTAAATGAATGACTGTGATTGAATGGTTACCTTGCCTCTGATGAACTTCTGCGCATACAATTTTATGTTATTTATCTATATGTGACCCCATGCCCAATGGTTATGCGTATTGTTTCAACCACCTTTATAATCTTTGAGTGTTGATATATATTTCTGGCCTTGTAAAATATGTATTCAAGAGATCCCTCTCTGGAAAGAAAAGCCAGTTTATTTCTAAAAGTGGTTTTTGCTGTTACCTTGGGATTTACCTCTTACAACCTAGGTACATTCTAAGTGCTAACAGATGCCACATGCATTTCCTACACCTTCCTGCTGAGTGCATCAGCCTGATTCTCTTTTCCCTTTATGTGCTTGATTTCAAAATCAAACTCACATAAAAACTCCATCCATCTCACTTGCCTAGCATTCAGAGTAGGCTGATCAAATAGATACTTCAGACCACAATGGTTTGTCCTTAGTTCAAATATTTTACCCATCAAGTAATGCATCCACATCTTGAGGGCATGTATTATGGCTACAAGCTCTAGATCATGAGTGGCATAGTTTTTCTCATGATCCTTCAGCTTTCTTGACTCGTAACATATCACGTGGTTGTCTTGCATAAGGTCTCCTCCAAGCCCTTGTCTGCATGCATCGGTACACACGAAAAAATATTTCCCTGGATCTACAACTCTCAATACTGGTTCCCTGGTGAGAAGATTTTTCAATTGCTGGAAGCTTTCTTCACACCTCGATGTCCATTCAAACTTTATCCCTTTCTTTTGCAAAGAAGTGATGGCATGTGCAACTTTGGAGAATCCTTCAATGAATGTCCAGTAGTATCCTGCAAGTCCCATAAAAGATTTTACATCTGTCACATTTCTTGGAGTAGGCCAATTCATAATGGCTTCAATTTTTCAGGGTCCACAGATATACCCTCTTCTGAGATAATGTGACCCAAATACTGAATTCTATCTTTATAGAAGTCACACTTGCTCAGCTTTGCATACAGCTGATGCTCCCTGAGCAATTGCAATGTTAATCTCAAATGCTCTTCATGTTCTTCCTCATTCTTAGAATAAATAAGAATGTCATCAAGGAAAACAAGAACAAACTTGTCCAAATACCTGTTGAAGACACTGTTCATATGGCACATAAATGTAGTTGGTGCATTTGTGAGACCAAACGGTACCACTACAAAATCATAATGCCCATACATTGTTCTCAAGGCTGTCTTATGAATGTCTTCATCCTTGATTCTCACCTGATGGTAACCAAACCTCAAGTCAATCTTGGAAAATACCTTTTCTCCTCTCATTTGGTCAAAGAGGTCATCAATCCTAGGCAAAGGATATTTATTATTCACAGTAACCTTGTTCAATTGTCTGTAATCAATACACAACATGAGTGTGCCATCTTTCTTTACAAACAGAACTAGTGCTCCCTAAGGAGACACACTCGGTCTGATATACTTCTTTTCCAACAACCCTTGCAGTTGCATCTTCAATTATAGCATCTCTGGTGTACTCATCCTGTAGGGTGTCTTGGACACTAGTGCTGCTCCTGACACAAGTTCAATTGTGAAATCAATGTCCCTCTTTGGAGGAAGCCCTGGAATCTCATCAGGAAACACATCCTTGAATTCCTGTAACACTTGATAGTCCTCCAACCTAGGAGTTTCATCCTCCGATGCCTCCAAAATATGAGATGCATACAACTGGAAACCTTTCCTACAGAACTTCTTCAACTACGTTGCCAAAACCTGCCTTACTAAAATCACCTTAGGAATACCTTTCACAACTACTGGGTTCCCTTCTTCATCCATGCATTCAAAAGTCTTATTATAACAGTCAAGCTTTACCTTGTGAGCTTCTAACCAATCCATTCCAATGAGAACACCATAGGAAATAAGTGGTAGAACATTCAGATCTACATAAGTGACCAATCCATTCATGACCAATGGACATTTCTCTACCACTTCACTAACCTTTCTCTTAGTTCCAATGGCTAGCTGAACTAACCAAGATTTTCTATGCTTTACTTTCTTAAAAGCACAAATCTCCACTACTCTAGGAGTAATGTAACTGTGAGTAGAACCAGGGTCAATCAAAATAGAAACAGATTGCTCAATAATCTTACCTGCAACTTCAACCACAGTTGACTGGTGATCTTCCTAGCGGTCCTCCAGTGCTGCATAAATCTTAGGGACTACCCTTGCTACTTGACCCACTATTTCTGCTTCTTGAATGTTGTAAGCTGGCCTTGTTCTCTCATTCTCGAGTGGACAACTTCTATGCATGTGATGTCCTCCACATTTCCAACATTGGAGTGGTCCTCTATTCTATTGTGGATCTTTAGGCTTTTCTCCTATCACTCCAACTGGCTTACTCGCAGCTTGGGATGGCTACTTTTGCTGATTCTTGAAGTTAGAAGGTTTGAAACCTTTCTTTCTTTGGTCAAACTTCTCATTCTTCTTGTCCTTCCATGCCTTATAGTAATCGGGTTTACCTTTTCTTTGCTCATAGCAATACTTGGCCTTCCTTATTGCTTCCTCAAGAGTTTTAGGTTCATAAAACCCAATTCTGTCTTTGTAAGACTAAGGAAATCCACTCAAAAAACATTGGACCTTCACTTTTTCATCTTTGATGTACCTACCATACCTCAACAATTCCAACAACTTACTTTACCAATCTGCACTACCTGGAATACTGCCCTTGAAGGTGACTATGATTCTGCAAATGTGTTAGTAACACAACTGTTAGCTGCTTAAAATTTATACAAATCAGAATTACTTACCTTCTCCTGGGAAAATCATAAAATGACAATTTTTCCCTAAACACAGAATTTTCTTCCTTTTCGGCCCTAAAAATCCACTGAAAACCGTTGAAAATCTCACTGAAAACTGTTGAAAATCCCACTGAAAACTCATTTTTTTTTATCGGATCCCTTCCCAACTAACCATCCGATGTATCGGATCACTAGTTGACTACGCTTCTGATACCTCGACGATCTGATCTTCATCTGTCTTCCGACACACATCGGCTGTCCAATCCACTAAATTTTTCTGACGTTTCAGGCCGATCTTCCTCTAGCTTCTGACACATCGACGGACGATCCTTTAAATTTTTTGGACGTTTTGGGATGATATTCCTCTAGCTTCTGACACATCAGCTGACTGATCCTCTAAATTTTTGTGACGTTTCCTGTACTTAGAAAAAATTTCGAAAAAATTTCTTCTTTCTTTCGCCGCTGCATCGGCTGGTCGATCATTTAAATTTTTCCAACGTTTCTTGTACTTAGAATTTTTTTCAGAAAAAATTTCTTCTTTCTTTCGTCGCTGCATTGGCTGCTCAATCATCTAAATTTTTCTGACGCTTCGGCTTCTTGCAGGAGATCCTTGCCGACACCTTGGCTTTGCTTCAGCGATCAACTTTCGAGATGCTTCGGAGAACTTCTCTCGAGAGACAGCGAAAAAATTCTGATGATTTCGGCACTTCAAAATTTTTTGGAAAATTTATTTTTATCTTCTCCTTTCTGCCGCCATGTTGGATCCCTTCCGGCGAGCCTTGCTGACACCTCGGCTCTGTCTAGCCGAGATCTTTAGGTCCTCCCAATCGAAAGCTTCGGGTCCCTTCACATTTCCTCCTCCGGTGTGATCGGGGGTCCTTCCAGCTAAATGAGCTGACGTATCGGTGGAATTCAGCTAATCTGAGCCAACGTATCGATGGACTTCAACTCATGCCTTCCAACGATTTCGACACTTTGAAAATTTTTGAATTTTTTTTTTCCTCCGTGGGTTCCTTGTCAGTTGTGTCTTGGCTCAACCCATCCGAGACCGTCAGCTCCTCTCCGCCGAGACCACCGACAAAATTTCAAACTTGGAAAAATTTTGAAATTTTCATTCCACCATTTCCTGTTGGGTGGAATTCTGTCTAGGCTATTCGGTGTATCAGATGAGCTTCCGATTAAGTCCTCCGACGTATCAAATGGGATTCAACCTAAGCCATCCGATAATTTTCACACTTAGGAAAATTTCCCTGCCATTCACATTTTCTCATTTCTTCCTGCTGGGCAGAGGGAAACCTACCTCAATTACTGATTCTTCATGGCCCATTGAGGCCCATGCTGCAACATGGGCTCTCATACCACAAACTGTAACGTCCTCGACCCTCCAACCGGTGAAGAATATGCTAACCAACCTTATCTATTCGGGCAACTAGACCCATGAACATGTACATACATAAAAACAAACTGAAATGCTTTGAAGTAAAACATGTAGAGATGCATAACTATTCAACATACAGTGGAAGCAATCAATACATTCAAGCATTCGACATGTTCATTGTAATCCATTAAACAGTAAATATAATTGCAGAGATGAAATAGATAAGAATACTTATCTTATGAGGAATTTGTCCCGCAACCAGCTATGTCGTTACAACGTTCCACTCATCCATAGGCCAGTGTGCTACTTAGTCTCTCAACAACACTGCCACCCCTGATCCGGGCATGATTCCCCAAGGAATAAGGAACAAGCAGGCTTACACATAGCCAAGGATATACAAATCAGCCAAGCCAACACAGTTGGGTTTATCAGGCCATCAGGGAGTTGGGAAAAGTTGAATGCTAAGCTGGTGAGCTCATTGAAAAGCTAAGGACACCTACACTAGAACTAGCTTGACTTCTAGGACACCCACACACACCCAACACAAAGAATCAGTCGCTTCTTTGCTACACAGTCCCTCAGGCCTTGAATTCCCTTCCAGTGCTATTCAAGGGTCGTGGAGAAGAAATCCAGCCCTCTATCTCTATCATGTGGCTCCCAAACACACCATATTTATCAAGTATACCAAGCCTTCATTCCCACTCCAACAGAGTCCAAAGACCAACCACTGCATACGCGCAACAAAATAAGACATTCACAGCTCTGACTGGGGAATTCGATTCTTGAGTCATGGCCCTATCATGGCCAAAACGACTCAATAAGAATCCACATCAACCCAAAAAGAAAATGAACCCACATCAAACCAAAAATCATGGGGAAAAAAACAGCCCCGATCTCAACACTAAAGCAACGAGAAATACATAGTCTGAAACTGGAAGGGGAGATCCAACTCTCAACCTAGACAGGAGGACATATACACATAACCACAAAATCAGTATGGAAAATACACACACACAACCCAGAATGTGAATAGTTCATTCACAGGAAAATCATGGATGCCAGAAAACGACTCCCCTAGCTCTCTGTGTGAGGAAACAATCCCAACCTGTGCATGAGGAGAAGAGAATGACTCTCTCTGTGAGGATGGACAAGAATGGAAGAATGGTGTCCTCCTGCTTCCCTGCCCACGTGAAGTGAAAGAGTCCACTGGAAGAGTGTGTGTGTCAGCAAGGACTGACAGTCCTACCACACACCACTACCCAGCAATAACTACCCCAACTAACAACATAAGTTTTAATGTGGTAGTTGACTGATGAGACAAGGAAAGGTGAGTAAGTCAAAAGGGTGGATGACAACTAAATGGGTTTAACAGCTGACACTTGGCTTTTTCCCATTGGCCCAAAGTTTAATAATTTCCCCTCCTTGTCCTTAGGAAAATCATGCCCTTTTCATTATGGTTGCATTGACATAGCTGGTTGGGGTTCATTTTAATTAAAATGCATAATTACATGGTGCCATAATTATAATGTGCTGGATAGCACGATATACCATCAGCAACGATTTCAATCGCTGAAACATAACACAACCAAATTGATGGTGGTGCTTTTGCCCTTAGCTCCACACCACAATTAATTACAATATATACATCATATACATTTAATGCAAACGGGGTCAAAACCGGGGTGTTACAAGTTTGGCCCCGAACCAAAAAACTACAAAAAACCAGAAAGAGAAATTTTGCAGAAATTGGAACCTCACAAGTAATATTTGAAGGGTGAAGATTTGGGATCTCCAGAAATGAAGTGGACCAACCAACTTGCCTCATTCAAGCGCATCTCCTGGTAAGTTAAACTTTTCATTTTGAGAAATTTCAATTTTTAGTGACCTCCTCGATAGGATGGCCCCAAGCACTAAGCTTGAGGACAAATTGGAAGGCATAGAAAACTTCCTAGCATGGAAGTATAGGATTGGTCTCATTCTTAAAGAGAATGGACTTAAGAAGTACATCGAGGATGAATTTGCAGAACCAACATAAGTTGAAGCTAAGGAGAAGCATGAGCAAGACCTAATCAAGGCAATGAGGTTCATTGCTAATTCTATCATAGATCACTTGATACCTCAAGTGTAATATAAGAAGACACCAAATCAAATGTATGATGCACTTTCCAGATTGTATGAGGGAAGGAAAATCAACATAAATATTAATCTGAGAGCTCTACTAAAGGGCACCAAGATGAGAAAAGGAGAATCAATTCAAGATTACTTCACAAGGGTATCCCAATTCAGAGAGCAACTAAGTGCCATTGGAGACACCTTTGATGAGGATGAACTAGTTATGACTGCTCTCAATGGTCTCACTAGACCTTGGGACTCGTTCATACAGACATTGTGTGCCATAAAAGAAAGTATGAAGTTTGAAATAGTATGGGAAGATTGCATTTAAGAAGAATCTAGAGTAGCTAACAAAGAAGCTCTACTCAGAGAAGATGATCAAGCTCTATACATCCATACTAAAGGAAGAAAACAAACAAACTTCAATAAAGGTAACGATAAACCTTCAAAGAATAAGTTTCAAAAGGAAAAGAAAGATTACTCAAAGTATCAATGCTATAACTATCATAAGATAGGACACCTTGCTAGAGAGTGTCCATCACCAAAGAACAACAACAACAAGAGACATCATGCTCATCTAGCTGAAGATGAGGATGAGGAAGAAAGACCTTGAAAGAGGCTAACAAAAGAAGAAGATGTAGATGAATATGTGTTATTCTTTGCTCTCTCTGGGTCTGTAACACCTGGAGAAAATACATGGCTTATTGATAGTGGTGCTTCAAAGCACATGATAGGGAAGAAGCAAACTCTGTCAAGACTTGAAGAAAATAAATCTCCTCAGAAGGTATCATTGAGATATGACTATCAATATCCCATCGAAGGTATTGGTGAATCAAGCTACAATCTTGACTTTGGGACTTCCATGAAGATGAAGGAAGTACTATATGTACCAGGTTTGAAAAATAATGTACTTTCCATCTTAGATCTAGATAAGAAAGGATATAGAGTTGCTTTTATAGATGGACAAGTACTTATGTGGTCCAAGGGAAAGACACTTGAAGATGTTGTGGTCATTGGTGAAGAGGAAGGAGGAGTGTAAAAAATCAAAGGACATCCAGAGACAACCCTTGTCCATGAGACTAATAGCTCAAGTGAACTGTGGCATAGGAGGCTTTCTCACATCAACTACAAAGCACTACCCTATGTGACCAAGGTGGTAACCGGGTTACCAAATCTGAAGATTGATCATGAGGGAACTTGCAAAGGATGTGCAAGAGGAAAGAACACCAAAAGTCCCTTTCTGAAAAGTGAAACAAAGACTAAAGGTACATAAGAACTAATTCATTCTGATGTATGTGGTCCTATGCCCTCCATACCATTAAGTGGATATGAATATTATGTCACATTTATTGATGACTATTCAAGAAAGACGTGGATATACTTCTTCAAGAACAAGAGTGAAGTGTTTGGGAAATTAAAGGAATTCAAAGCCTTGATAGAGAACCATTCAGAAAAGAGAATCAAGACACTAAGATCATATAATGGTGGAGAATACACTTCAAAGGAATTTGAAGCATTCTATAAGGAGGCAGGAATCAAGAGGGAACTAACCACTCCCTATAATCCCCAAAATAATGGTGTTGTGGAAAGAAAGAATAGAACCATTATGGAAGCAGTAAAGACCATGATTAATGACCAAGACCTCCCCATGCACTAGTGGGATGAAGCACTAAGGACAATTGTGGATGTGCATAATAGATTATCTCACAATGCTCTTGGATTCAAGACTCCTGAAGAAATGTATACATGAAAGAAACCTAAAGTGAGCCATCTCAAGATTTTTGGTTGTCTAGTATATGTGCATATTCCGAAAGATAAGAGAACCAATTTGGATCCTTCTGGAAATAAGGGAATATTTGTTGGATACTGTGAAGTCTTCCAAAGCCTTCAGAATATACATTTCAGGATTCCATCATATCGATATTAGTAGGGATGTAACATTTGACGAAGAGACAACTCTCAAGAAATATAGAAGGTGTCAGCTTGAAGAAGTACATGAAGAGGATGTACCTCCCAGAATGGTAGAAGTTGAACCCTCTCCTAAAATAGTAGCATATGAATATCATGATATGCTATAACCTCAGGAACCCCCTACTATGGATATCTCTCAAAAGAGAAAACCTGCTTGAGAAATCATACAAGAAGTAGAGAAGTGCGGAGCTCTAGAAGGCTCGACAAGAACAAGCAAAAGATCAAAGCCATACTCCAATTATGTAGCTTTGATGTGTGACCTTGTAGATCAAGAAACCACCAGCTACGAGGAAGCTATCCAAAAGAAAGAATGGGTTGAAGAAATGACAAAAGAATATCGGTCAATAATGAAGAATTATGTTTGGGATATAGTACCCAAAATAGAAAACAAGAGTGTGGTATATTCGAAATGGATCTACAAGATAAAAAATGATACTGATGGAAGTATTGAAAAGTACAAGGAATATTTGTGGCTAGAGGATTCTTCCAGAAAGAGGGGATTGATTATGAAGATACTTTTGCTCTAGTAGCAAGGTACACTTCCATCAGAACCATCATGGCACTTGCTTCCATGATGAAGTGGGATATACACCAAATGGATGTAAAGACAACCTTCCTGGATGGTGTGATTGAGGAAGAGGTTTACAATGAACATCCACAAGGATTTGAATTCGAAGATAGAGTGACTTATGTATGTAAGTTGAAAAAGGCTATGTATGGACTAAAGCAAGCTCCTATATCTTGGTATGGTATAATAGATAGATTCTTGACGAGCTTGGGATTTAACAAAAGTAAAGCTAATCCTAACCTTTACATGAATATTATGGATGATGAACCTATCATACTATTGCTATATGTGGGATGATATATTTCTGATAGGAAAAGAGAAACATATCACAGATTGCAAGAAGAAGCTAACTGAAAAATTAGAGATGAAAGATATTGGATTGATGCACTATTTCCCTAGGCTGGAAGTGTGGTAGAGCCTAGAAGGAATCTTTCTGAATAAGGGAAAGTATGCACTATAAATCTTGAAATTTTTTGATATGTTGGATCATAAAGCCATGGCCACACCCATGGAAACCAACATGAAGTTGTTCTCTAATGAGTCATCAGAGTTTGTGGATATGACTCAGTGCATACAAACTATTGGGTCATTCATGTCTCTGACGAATACAAGGCCAGGTATATGCTTTGTTGTGAACACCTTAAGTCAGTATCTAGTTAAACCTAGACAAGTTCACTTGATACATGCAAAGCATGTGATGAGGTACCTAAAAGGTACGATAGACTTGGGACTTTACTATAGTAGAGATCATGACTACAGATTATATGGATATACGGATTCAGATTGGGCAGGAAGTGCCACAGACAGTAAGAGCACCTGATGTGCATGTTATTGTCTGGGATCTACCATGATCTCATGGTTTAGTAAGAAATAGTCCAGTGTTTCTCTCAGCACAAAAGAAGAGTACATAGAAGCTTGCTCTGCTAGTTGTCACGCGATATGGCTTCAAAAACTAATATCAGGACTATTTGACATGGAGTTGGACACCACAATGATTCTTTGTGACAACTAGAGGTTCATAAAGATGACAGAGAATTCAATGTTCCATGAAAAATCAGAGCACATAGAAATATGATACTTTTATATAAGGGATATGGTATAAAAGGGAGCTATAAAACTCCAATATGTGAGTACCGATGAGCAAGTTATTATTGTGTTGACCAAGCATCTATCTCAAGTAAAGTTTGAATATTTCCGTCACAAGCTTGGTGTAGTTCGAAAAGACTTTCCTCGCAAGGAGGAACAGTTATGATACTACAAATGAAGAAGATATGGACTCTCTTTGAAAAAGGAGGAACAAGTCGAAGATAATGGAATCCCCTCGGAAAGGAAGAGCAGGTGGAAGATATGAACCCTCCTTGAACAAAGGGGGAACAGGTTGATAATATAGATCCTCCTAGTAAAGGGGGATTGATGATAATACTGACATCGATGATGGGATGGAAATGATGCTTTATGAATGAGGAAAAGTGCACCTAAAGATGCTACCTAGGTTCGACATTCACTTGTGGACGACAACATGGTATGACAGGAAATAACACTCTGTTCTTGAGAGTGGTCCCTACTAAGGATGGCCCTGCAGATGTTACTCTTGCCTGGAGAGTACCCACATTTATTTGTGGATACAATAGAATAACACCCGCTTAGGAGTGGTACTAGATTTGGAGCTGAGGATGCTCTACGATGAGTCCTTATGGATGACAGGGATGACATTTACATGTGGTCAAGATCTACTTTGCAGACATTACTCTCACATGGAGTATACCTACATTTATATGTAGATTCCATAGAATAACACTCGCTTAGGAGTGTTCATAACCTTAGTGGAAAGGATGCTCTATGATGAATCCTCACAGACGCTATAGTATAACACTCACATGGAGTGGTCCTATCTCTAACAGGCTGAGGATGTCCTACGATGAGGGCCAACACCTAGGTGTAGTTGAGATCTACAACTGTAGTTATATGGAGATTATGGCTACATGTGTATGTAGATGTCGTAGTATAACACTCACTTAGGAGTGGTCCTAGATTTGAAGTTGAGGATGCACTACGATGAATCCTTACAGACGACAAGGCCTGCATCTAGGTGTAGTCAAAATCTACATTCAATTGTAGATGATTCAGCTGGTCGATACTATGGATCCTCCTTGTTAGGGGGGAGTAGGATGATAGAGGATTACATCATCCTTGGGCCTATGTCCTAAAGTGATAGGGATTTATCATCCCACAAAGAGATCATATGTACTACATGTAGTGTGACTGCAAAGGATTGAAAGATCGAGGTGCTGCTGCAAAGGATCAAAAGATCGAAGTGCTGCTACTAAGGATCGAGAAGATCGAATTGCTGCTGCAAAGGATTGAGAAGATCGAAGTGCTACTACAAATGATTGAGAATATCAAAGTGTTGTTGCAAAGGATCAAGAATATATAAGTGCTGCTATGAAGGATAGAAATATCGAAGTGTTGCTGCAAAAGGATCAAGTGATCATGTGATGTAGAAGATGAAGACATTGAATAGTAACTATTCCAGTTACTAATTGTGAAAACTTCCTATGACATATAGATGTATTACCTCGATACTGCTGAAGATACTCTCTCTCAATACTCCTTGTTAGGATTATTAATCCTCCCTTGTCCAATTTGGTCATATGTCTAAATTAGGAGTCATGTCTAAATCGGGAGTCCATCCAGTCTATTTTTAGTCATTAGCACCATTGGGTCCACTTGGCCTAATTGGGGCACATGTTTCAGTTACTAAAGTGTGGGGAACACTAATTGAGGCTTAATGACAATGATTTCACTTAATTGCATCAATTTAGGAGCCTCTTATACCAATCCCTACAATTTAGGAACCACTGGGAGTGCCAAAACCAACCAAGGTCAGTTCAGTTCAGTTGATGACTAGTTAAGCTAAGTTAGGAGTCAGTTACATTTAGTTCTAGTCCTCTACATTCAGTTAGCGCTAGGTTTAATTGAATGCACTTAGGAGGGGTGCATTTCTCACCTACCACAGTCAGTTAGCCTTAGTCAACACTGAATGTAACACTTGAGTTGTGTTTTAGAGCTCTGAAGAACTCCAGTTATGGTTTAGACAAGGTCAGTTAACTATTGAGTCCTTCGATAGTGATTTAGACAAGGTCTTAGTTACCTACAGTCAAGTAGAGTCTATCAATTCGAATTTCCTCATGTGAATTCGAATTTGATGTGGCTATTAAATTTTACTTCATTGTAATTATTATCTAATTACTCTTTGATTAATGAAAAGCATTCACAGTTGCAAGCCATTTTTGCACTGTTTCATTCTTCAATAACTGAGTAAATTGTGTGATCTATCCTGTGAGTTGTGTGTTTGTCCATAGATATACGTGCTCAATTTAATATGGTATCAGAGCCTTGGTGGACAAGGCACTTCTCCTCCTCAGATCTCCTACTGGATCATTTTTGAGCAAAATTGCTCCTTCCAGCTCTGCACCAGAAGCAGAAGGTTTACCACTTAATACCCCAAGTAAAGGAATTGCTGATCAATATTGATCAACTATGCTGGGTGTGATGAAAACCTGAAATGTGCAAGTTTTTGACCTTACGGTGCCCCTTTTGTGTTTTTTGCAAGTACAACTTCGAATGGATTCATCAGTTCATCTTCTCTCTCTATCCTCAAACTATTCAGAATGGAAGAAGAAGATGATTTCATCTCTGATGAGACGAGGTCTCTGTTGGGTGTCTATTGGACTCGGTAAAGAGTGTTTTAGTGAGAATGACTAGCTGAATAAATGTGATGGAGCTTTTGGAACAATAGCAATGGGTCTTTCTCCTAGCTTGCACTACCTCATTAGATCTATTGAAGACCCGAAGGAACTCTGGACAAGATTGGACAGAACCTTTGGAGTGATTGATGAGGATCATAATAGAATTTTGGAGAGACTATCCAGCACCATAAGCACTCTTGATCCAAAATTCTCAACCTCCACTCTCTCTGATGAAGTTGTTCAAGATGAAGAAGAAGCAGAAGCTTCTACACAGTCAATTCGAATTGAAGACAGTCTCCATGTAGTGACTCCTTCTTCTGATGCTCCGAAAGTTTATGAGATATATGATATCTCATATCCTCATATTTATGAAACAGAATAAAACATTCGAATATCTGATATTGAAGAAAAACACTGTGGCACTTCCATGCAAACATTCACCGGTGATTTTCCTTTGAATTCTGTTCAAAATTTATCAGTAATTTCTTTCGAAAGTGAAGAGAAATTTGATTTTTTTTCCCTCTAATGTTGCTGCTGGTGTGAAAATATGTGATACCTTGGATATTTTGGAAGAACTTTCATATTACCGGAGTGATCCATTTTCTCCCCATGATCTAGATTTTCCAACAAATTCCTGCAGGATTGCATGCACCAAAATTCAGAATTTTGAAGAAGAAGAAAGCTGTGCATCCACCGTCTCGGTTAACCATTTATTTGAATTTGATATTAACCTTATTGGATCTGATATGATATTATTTAGATCTGATCTGAAAGTGCTTGTTTTAATATATCAAATTCATAATCTTTCAGTACTGCTTGTAGCTGTTCTCATCAACGGTATGAAGAAACAAGTACCGCAAGTCTCCTACAAAACTGATGCTGGGGATTTGATTCCATTTCACAGTTTTGGATCTGTTTTAAACCTATTTAGATATTATTTAATTTCTGATCTGATATTATTTGGTTCATATTTTAAAATCCAATAGCTTTCATTCATGCTTGTAGCTGCTCTCACCAATTTCGGTGTGAAAAATCAAGTACCGCACTTTCTCTTCAAAACTACTGATGGGGATTTGGTGTTAGTTTCCTCATATGAGGTTGCTGATATTTTATTATGTGATTCATTAGCTATTTAAGAATCTATATCAGACTATGGAGCTCAAGCATTCTCTCTCAATAGTCCCAGTGCTTCTCTACCATTGATCACATGCTCATCTCCTCATAGAATTGGTAAAGAGGAAGATTTTCTGCATCCGCCTAGACACTTGCTCCTAACACTTGGGGCTGTTCTTACCACTAATGGTTTACTGTTCATGGATGCAACGTATCACTTTATTGAGTGTTCCTCACATGTTCTGAATCCTCAAGAATATTTTCTCACTTATCAGTTGACTTCAGTTGCTCTACATTGGTCCAGTCTTCATTCGGCAACTGTCTATATTTCTGATTTAGTTGAGCATATCATTCTTCTTCCAAAGAGGAAGATTCCTCCAGAAATAATGATGGAGAGGTTCACATGCTAGGCCCTAGGATACCTATGCACAAAAGAACCAGATTGATCCTGATTCTACCTGCTTAATTAGAGGGGGGGATTTTTTTCCCATGTGGTTTTTTCCCCAGCTCCTTGTATTAAGCAGTTACTTTATTTTACTTGATGTAATGGGTGACCTATGGTATTAGTTACTAGGGCCCACAGATTTCCCAAGTTAGAATTCAGGGGGGGTTATTAGGATTATTAATCGTCCCTTGTCCAATTTGGTCATATGTCTAAATCAGGAGTCATGTCTAAATTGGGAGTCCATCCAGTCTATTTTTAGTCATTAGCACCATTGGTTCCACTTGGCCTAATTGGGGCACATGTTTCAGTTACTAAAGTGTGGGGAACACTAATTGAGGCTTACTGCCACTGATTGCAATTAATTGCATAAGTTTAGGAGCCTCCTAGACCAATCCCTACAACTTAGGAACCACTGGGAGTGCCGAAACCAACCAAGGTCAATTCAATTCAGTTGATGACTAGTTAAGCTAAGTTAGGAGTCAGTTACATTCAGTTCTAGTCCTCTACATTCAATTATCGTTGGTTTTAATTGATTGCACTCAGGAGGGATGAATTTCTCACCCACCACAGTCAGTTATCCTTAGTCTACACTGAATGTAACACTTGAGTTGTGTTTTAGAGCTCTGATGAACTCCGGTTATGGTTTAGACAAGGTCAGTTAACTATTGAGTCCTCCGATAGTGATTTAGACAAGGTCTTAGTTACCTATAGTCAAGTAGAGTCTATCAATTCAAATTTCCTCATGTGGATTCAAATTTCATGTGGCTATTAAAGCCATTGTACTTCATTGTAATTATTATCTAATTACTCTTTGATTAATGAAAAGCATTCACAACTGCAATCCATTTTTTCACTGTTTCATTCTTCAATAAATGAGTAAATTGTGTGATCTATCTTGTGAGTTGTGTGTTTGTCCATAGATCTATGTGCTCAAAGTGTTGCTGCAAAAGGATCGAGTGATCATGTGATGCAGAAGATGAAGACATTGAAGAGTAACTGTTCCAGTTACTAATTGTGAAAACTTCCTATGACGTATGGATGTATTACGTCGATACTGATGAAGATACTCTCTCTCATTACTCCTATAGTCTATAATTATGTTGTCAGTAGAGTAACCTTCTCGTTAAGGGGGAGTGTTGAAATATTGTAACTTCAAAGGATATTCTAAATGTATTTCACTGATGTAACCCAAGGGAGATGTTATTATTCCTCCATCAGGATGTTACTATTGTAATTGGTCATCATAGATTCATGAGGTAAATCCTCCATTGTAAGTTGGGTCATTAGTACCCTATTGAATAATATAAAATATTGTTTTGAGTCTTCCTAGGTGAATTTGACCCATTTAGTTAAGTGGGGCCGACTTGTCCTTGGTAAAAGTCAGTTGACATAATGTATATGAATAGAGGAGTTATGTTCCTCATTATAATACATACTCACTCACTTGTGTAGCACATAGGAGGGAGAGAGAGAGACATAACAACAAGGAGAAGAATACCTATTTTTAGGTTTATATCTTATACATCTTATACATAGGAAGTTTCACTGGGTTTTCTTCCCCTGGAGGGTTTCCCAAGATAAATATTGTGTCTATATTGTGATTGTGTTTCTTTCAGTGATTTTGGATATGTTACTGTTGTGAATTTGGATTGAACACTAATGATATCTAGTCTAGCATATGAAATATTAACATAATGAAGAGCGGTCTCACTGTTGGGAGTGGACCTAGAGATTTATCCAAGGTGTCTGGTGAACTCCATTATAAGGTTTTTGTGTGATTTTGTTGGTATTGTTCTCTCTTGATATCTTATTCACATTTCACATTCCACTTGTGATGAATGGATTATGCAAGTTAATCTTTTTAAGCATGAGTGTTTAGTTAAGTGAAGCTAATCACATCACATTACAAACTGCACTACAATTTAAAGATCTTGTTAATTGAAAAATATTTGTTATCAATGAAGGATTAATGGTTGGATTGGTAACTTAATATTTTTACCTCAAGTCGTATGAGAGCAGGATTAAAACATGGATACTTACAAGAGTTAAACTAAAGAGAGGTGAAGAAAATATTGCAAGTTTTAATCCCTAAATCCAAAGGGGATTTCATAAACGTGAGATGGAATTCATAGGAAATGAAGTAGAGAAACCTTCCTTAAGCCCTGAGGAAGTTATGTAAACACTCCATGCAATGAAGGAAATAGTGAAAGATTTGTATCAAAGTGTTCAAAGGGCTAGGGAATTGTTGTTGTTGCAGCAAATTCCCCAATTTTTATTATTATTTTAGGGACCCTCCTTTTACTTTGTTTAGAAGTAGACTTAGATTCATTTTTTCTCATTCAAAGAAATTCACACTTCAACACTTAGTTTTTTGAAAGATTGAGCAAAGAAGGATATTTTGGCTAAGTAAAACTTAGAATTTTGCTCCGATGCAGTCGAAAGAACTCGGCAACTCAAGCCGACAGTATTGGATCCACTTAGGGAGTTGAGCTGATAACATCGGAAGAAAAAATTTAGTTTTTCATCATTTCACATTTTTGGAGCAACTAAGCGAGTCAAGCCAACACTATCAGAGGAACCATTGTCAACATTATCCAACCCACACATATTTATTTTTTCAATTTGGCCTAATTATCCACTTATCCTAAGTTATTGACTCGAATTACTGACATCAACATCAACACACCAGCACTCTCCTTCAATCAGGGAGGCCAACTAAGCCTTCTCCTTCAATCAGGGAGGCTAACTAGGCTTCCTCCTTCAATTAGGGAGCAAATCTGGGTTGATCTACTTGTCGTAAGTGCACCAATTAGTTAACTGAATGTTGTTTCACCTAAAAATCATTTAAACTGGGTTGGAAAGGCGCCTTCCTCATCTATTTTTCTATTTTAGGCTGATTTGAGTTAACTGGAGTGATTTAAGTGCCTCTAACAATTTTCGGTGACTCAGTTTAGTTTAGTTCACTTCATCGAAGATGACTTGAACTAGATATGCACTCCCACCTACTAATTGACATGCAGTTGAGTTCTATTCAATTAGACTTGGTCATTACTACCTCCGATTTAGTTAGGGCTCAGTTAGAGTCAATTATGGTTATGGTTGTGATTAGTGGTTAACTGATGTGTTTAGTGTGGATAAATGATAGCTAAGCCACTCTCATGTTATGCAATTCAAATGACTTCCTTGGGATTCGAATAATCTTGCTATTCATGTAAGTGTATCACATTGTATCTCTACTTTTGATTATTGAATACATTCTTACAACTGCAACTCCTAATTGCAGTGTGGTTAATGTCAAATTTCTTGTACAATTGATTCCAAATCTTCTGTGAGTTGTTACTTGATCCCAGATTACCGTGACTCAATTTTCACATGGTATCAGAGCAACAGAGGGACAAGGATCTTCTTCTTGACAAGATTCCTTGATGGATCTATGATGCAATTTGAGCAAAAAGCTAAAAAATTCTAGCTCTACACCAGAAGTGACAAGTTTATCACATAAGTCCTAAGCAAAGGAATTGTTGATCAAGATAGCTTGATTGACTAAGTTGGTGTGATGAAAAATTGAAAAGTGTAGGCTGTCTGACCTTACGGTGCCCTTTTTGTGTTTTTGCATGTTTTTTGGAAGACTTCTACTACATTCACTAGAGCAGAAAAATGGCCTCTTATATGGATCCTCTTACTCCTTTCAATTACCACTAGTGGAAGGGGGACATGGAGATTCAATTGCATGCCAAAGGACTCGATAGAGTCACAATGGCCATCGAGATAGAGCCAAATAATGTTGTATATAAGGCAAGATACTGGAATAAGATGGATGAAGATTTTGGGTTTCTGTGCCTTTCAATTTCCAAAGACATTCATTTCCATGTCACTGGATTGAAGGATTCGAAGGAAATTTGGGATAAACTTCTTGATCTATTTGATAAACAAGATGACATGATCATTTATTGGCTAGAGAATGAGTTGATTTCTCTTCACCCAGGAAACTTCGAAACTCTGAATGAATTCTTCACCAAATTCAAGCACCTATTGCTCTAGTTGAATCAGTGTGAAGTGGAGAAAGAGGATGATCAGCTCATTCTCTCCATTCTCTCCAAACTTGGATCAAATTACTCAGATTTTGTTTCCACATTCCGTACCGAGAAGCTAACAACCCCAAATTAGAAAATTCCTACTCTCAATGCCTTCATTGAGTCCCTCACAAATGAGCATGACAAGCTTATGTAGATGGGCATCATTAGATCCTCTAAATATCAAGTACGATTTGATTTGGGACCTAAAGCTACGAATGGTAAGGGAAATCAAAAGAATCAAAAGACTAAGTTTGACGCTCCCAAGCCAAAGGAGAAGAACCAATAACAATATGAGCCTTCCGGCTCAAAGAAGAACAAGAACAAAGGGAACCAAGGAAAAGAAAAGGTCAAGTGTTCCTATTGTGGGAAGGGATTTCACCTTGAACATTCATGCATGAAGAAAAATCTTGGTGAAATGACTCTTCTCATTGAGAGGAACAATATCAATATTCTCGACAGTGTTAGGAAGAGAGATAATCATGATCGAGACATCCAACCATAAAGAGGACATACCCTCATGGAAACTATTTTGAAGCCTATAGCTCTCCTCATAGACTCTGGTGCTTCGAACCATTTGGTGGCAATCAAAGAATCCTTTTCATTCCTGGAATTGGATAACAACATTTCCATCCACATGGGAGATGATTCTTAGATCATTTCAAAAGGAAAAGTTACTGTAAAACTTGAACATGGCAAGTTTTTTGATGTTCTGTATGTACCCTCCTTGGCCTCCAATCTGTTGAGTGTATATCAAATGACACACATAGGAGTTCCCAAGAGAGTTTCTTTCAGCCCAAATGGTGTTGATATATCAGATATTTCATTTAGGAAACTCATAGCAACAGGTCTAGCGAACCATCATGCTAAGTCCTATGAGTTTTCTGAGTTTTTTCTTAATGCAAAGCCCACCACTCTTCTGACTCATGGGAATGAGGTTAGTAGGGTTTGGAATGATATATTTGGACATTTTAACTTCAAATATTTTCCGAAACTTCAAAAACATTCCATGGTCGAACGACTCCCATCCATCAAAACCTCCAGTGGAATTTGTAAAGGTTGCATTGTCGACAAACACCCTGAGCAAAAATTTGATCAGGGAAAGGCAAGCCGTGCAACAAGTATTTTGGGGCTGATAAACTATGACATCAGTGGACCCATGCCTACAAAATCCATGAGTGGCTCAAGGTATGTGCTCACCTTTATTGATGACTTCTTTATATTCACTTAGGTTTTCTTCCTAAAGAAAAAATCTGAGGTTCTTGAAAGATTCACTGAATTCAAGGCATCTGTGGAGAATGCCTCTAGGAGGAAGATAAAGTCTCTCAGATTTGATAATAGAGGAGAGTATATCAAGTCTAATATTCTGAAAATATGTTATAAATATGGTATCCAAATCCAACACTCCATTCCCTGCACACCCCAACAGAATGGTGTAGCGGAAAGGAAAAACCGGGCCCTCAAAGAGATGACTACCTGCATGTTGGAAGCCAAAGGTTTGGATGAAAATATTTGGGATGAGGCAATTAATGTTGCTTCTTACATTTTGAACAGGGTACCTCATGATTCTATGAAATTAAAACCCCCTTCAAAGCATACTTTGGGTACAAACTAGATGTGTCCAATTTCAGAGTTTTTGGGTCCACTGCTTGGGCTCGAATTCCACTTGACAAGAGGAAGGCTTTGCAACCGTAGAGTATTGAGTGTGTGTTCATTGGGTATATAGAGGAATAAAAGGTATACAAACTTATTAATATCATAAACAAACATATATTCATTGAGAGAAGTGTTCGCTTTGAAGAACCTCTCCAAGAGGTAGAACTAGTCGAGGAAGAAACTACTGAAACTCCCTCCTGTTCTGCTGATCATTATGATGATGAAAATGGGAGTGAATGATATGATATTTCAGATATGATATCTGATATCAGTGAAAATAATATATCATTTTATGAATCATATTCAAATGTGCCCACCCATCTCCCAAAATGGGCCAAAAAGACACTCTTTCGTCGGGACAAACATTGGAAATCCTGCTGATCCAAGAAGAACCCGATCAGATTTTCAAAGAACAGGTATTGCTCTTTCTTGTCATGATTCCTTGTTGTACAAGACCTGTTATATAATTATTGGGTCTGATCTAAATTCCTACTACCATTCTTGAAAATATCCGAGACAACAAGCTGCAATGGATGAAGAGTTCAACTCTCTCCGGAAAAATGCAACTTGGGAGCTAGTTTCTCTTCCACCTGGGAGGAAACTTGTTCAATGCAAGTGGGTATATTAGAAAAAGGTTTCTGCAGATGGATCAAATTGAAATTACAAATCATGACTGGTTGCAAAAGGTTTCTCCCAAGTTCAAGGATTGGACTATCATGAGACCTTTGCACCAGTGGCAAAGATGGATTGCATAAGGCTAGTTTTGGACATTCTTGCATCCAAGTACTGGGAGGTGCATCACATGGATGTCAAGAGTGGTTTTATTCATGGAGAAATACAAGAATAAATATACATGAAGCATCCTAAAGGATATACATCAGACCTTCCTTGGTTTGTAAGTTGCAGAAATCTTTATATGGGTTGAAATAGGCCCAAGATCTTGGTATGCCAAAATCAATGCCTTTCTGCTCTCATAGAACTTCCAGAGATGCAAATCTGATCCAAATGTATATTGGAAACAGTATGAAGGTAATATTATGATCATAGTATTGTATGTGGATTATGTTTTGATAACAGGAAGCACATTTTCTTTGATTGCCTTTATAAAAACTACTCTTCATGATGCTTTTGAAATGAGCGATTTGAGCCTGCTGAGACAGTTTCTTGGGCTTGAAATCATTCAAGACTATTATGGGATAATGGTGAATCAGTCAAAATATGTTTCATAATTTTTAATTAAGGTTAACATGGCTTATTTTAAGGCTGCACCATTTCCTTTCCTCTCAGGAATCAGACATGAAGAGGGGAAATCTACTCCACCCATGGATTCTACTATTTACTGCCAGTTGATCGAAAGCTTGCTATACTTGACACATTCAAGGAATGAAATTTGTTATGTTGTGAATGATGTATCAAGATATATGCAGCAGCCTCATAATCTCCATTGGAAGGCATCCAAGAGGATCCTTCAGTACATTCAGGGCACTAGATCCTACGCCATTCACTATGCTACAGATTTTGAGCTAGAGTTGGTCGGTTTTACAGATTCTAATTGGGTAGGGGATACCATAGATTTGAAGTCCACTTCCGGGTATGTGTTTATGTTTGGTGGTAGCCCTATTTGATGGTTTAGCAAAAATTTGTCTGCCATTGCACTTTATTTAGTAGAGGTTGAGTATAGAGGAGTAGTAAATGCTTGCATCCAGGAAGTTTGGAAACAAGGCATTTTGTTTGAGTTTGAGACAGGTAGTACTCTATGCACAACCATAATTTGTGACAACCAAAGTGCTATCAATATCTCAACAGATCCAGTTCAGTGGAAGAGGACCAAACATGTTGAGATCTGCATGCACTACATCAGGGAGTTGGTGCATGACAAGACAATTGTTATGCAATACTGCCCCACAAATGAGCAAACTGTAGATATTTTCAATAAGAACTTTACTAAGAAAAATTTCAATTACCTCTGTTCACCATTGGGGGTGAGTTCATCAGGGTGACCAATTACTTCTTTAGTTTTCATCTTGAGGGGGTTTTTTGTTCCCACTAGGTTTTCCCCTTTTCCTCACTTAGCATTTATTTGAGCATTTTAGAGTTACTTTTTGTACAGGGTGGCCTATGGAATTTGTTGTCGGGGCCCTAACAATTTTTTTTACTCCTCCACATGAGTATAGGTTAAGGGGGGGTGTTGGAGTCATTATCCAACCCGCACATCTTTATTTGGTCAATTTAGCCTAATTATCCACTCATCCTAAGTTACTGACTTGAATTACTGACATCAACATCAACACACCAGCACACTCCTTGACATCAGCATCAACACCAACACACTCCTTCAATCAGGGAGCCAACTAAGCCTTCTCCTTCAATCAGGGAGGCTAACTAGGCTTCCTCCTTCAATCACGGAGAAAATATGGGTTGATCTGCTTATTATAAGTGCACCAATTAGTTAACTGAATGTTGTTTCACCTAAGAATCAGTTAAACTGAGTTGGAAAGGTTCCTTCCTCATCTATTTGTCTATTTCAGGTTGATTTGAGTTAACTAGAGTGATTTAAGGCACCTCCAACAACTTTCGGTGACTCAATTGAGTTTAGTTCACTTCATCGAAGCTAAATTGAGTTAGATATGCACCCCCACCTACTGATTGACATGCAGTTGAGTTCTATTCAGTTAGACTCCATTATTATTGCCTTCAATTCAGTTAGGGCTCAATTAGAGTCAATTGTGGTTGTGATTAGTGGTTAACTGATGTGTTTAGTGTGGCTAACTGACAGCTAAGCCACTCTCATGTTATGCAATTTGAATGACCTCCTTTAGATTCGATTTGTCTTGCTATTCATGCAAGTGTATCACATTGTATCTCTACTTTTGATTATTGAATACATTATTACAGCAACAAC
Source organism: Pseudotsuga menziesii (assembly GCA_001517045.1). Classification (NCBI taxonomy): domain Eukaryota; kingdom Viridiplantae; phylum Streptophyta; class Pinopsida; order Pinales; family Pinaceae; genus Pseudotsuga; species Pseudotsuga menziesii. The sequence goes on from LPNX010850982.1 coordinate 217,461, forward strand.
TCCTAATTGCAGTTTGTTTCATGTCAAATTTCTTGTACAATTGATTTTGAATCTTCAATGAGTTGTTCCTTGATCCCATATTACTGTGACTCAATTTTCACAGGAACTTGGTGAGTTGATCCCATTGACTAGCTAACACCGAACTTTCAGATCACTTTAGTGAGTGCCACCAAAACAGTCATAGGTCGAAGCGAAAAACTTAAAAAGGAGATTGATCAATTCACCAGAAGAAGCCAAGCGCTGACATCGGCCTATTCACTTGAAATAGATTTTTGTGACAACTCAGATAAATGAGCTGAAATGATCGCTGGGAAATCATAAGACATGCCCACGTTTCGAGGCATCTCGCCAAGTGACGCCGATCCGTCAGAGCAACTCAAGCAATAGCGCCGACTCAGTCGGCGACGTTGTTTATTAGGAGGCGATTGAGCATCGGAAATGTATGCACCAAATGACATTTATGGCTCCACCAACAACATTATGACTCCACCAACCCTATTAATGACTAGGTTTTGATTTAGTTTGTATAAATATGATAAAGGCTATTTTTTATTATTATTTCAAAAACACCATTTTCACCTCCACCAGTCGTTAGAAGACAAGTACACGTCCCTGTTGTTCAGATCTAGTTTTCGCATCTTCTCAACAACTAACAGGTAGGTCACCTTGTGCCCATATGGATTTTAAAGTTATATATATATATATATATATATATATATATTTCCTTTTATCGGGTGTTGTTTTTTATTGTTTTGGTTGTCTTTTTTATATTATATTGGGGTTTTAAACCTTCCTCGCTGTATCACATGGTAGAGTAGCTGTTGGGTTTAGAATTGTTGAAGTTTCATGCATTTAAGGTTTTATTCTCTCACCATTTTCCCTGCCTCATTCCAAATTCCCTGTGATCTGTTCGTTGGATTAACTACGTTTTGGGGAGTGGTTTGACCATAGGTAGTAGTTTTCTGCACTTTGGCTGAGCATAATGATTCCTTTGCTTCCATAGGACCAACATAGGAACCTATATAGATAACCAAAGTATTTCATGCCACTAGTTTTTTCTTGGGTAGATAAATTAGGATATCCATGAAGTATTCTTAGGGTATCCACATGTATCTCAAGGTCCTCATACCCCACTGTAGTATTCTCGGCAGTTGATTCATTGATCATAGATTTGCTGGCTCGAGCCCTAGTTTACAATCTCCTCCATAGATTAATCACACCACAACTCACACTTTTTCCCATAAAACTAAATTCTAATCCCTTAAGCAAAGTCATTGAATTATCAGACTAATCATTATCACAAACCACAAGTACCACTAATTCCTTGTTCGGAGGTTATCGAGTGGATTCTACCACAAGTTGATCCCACATCAAGAATCATTTCTAACATCAAAGGGGAGGGGAGGCATTTGCCTCATTCCATCCAACTCATATAGAAGCAACATACAAGTTACCGCCAACCCAGGTCACGTTGACTAAAGATTGGCTCAAAGGTATAAACATAGACCTCTTGGAATATGATAATAAAATGGTAGTCTCAGGAAAGCAACTGCGACATAAATGAAATGTAGAATATGAATGCCAAAGCTTAAGGAACCCTTTTAGAATTATAGCTTTATTGCTGAGAAGAATTTTTGGCAAGGCATATGGGACTATCTACAAGTTAAATTAGGTACCTCTAATTTACTACATATCCTTTCAGGGAACAGTTTTTAATTGGGTAGATATCATCTCGGACAACCTATCATCATCAAGTGTAGCCGCAAAAGGTTTTTAGAGCTGACATGTGAGTTTTTGAAGATGATTTTGAGATAAGAAGGTTTTTAGAGCTGACAAGTGAGTTTTCTAATTCCTTAATTGACCAAAAATAGGATGATGAGATTGAACATTTTGAGGGTGTTGCAGAAAATGAGATTGCAGGTCACAAGATAATTGAGTTGAAAAGTAATTTTATTCCTAAGAGTTTGGTGCCTTTGGAGAGGATTTTTTTGAAGGATGATACCCCTTTAAAACCAGCTATGCAGTCTTCAGAAGAAAATGTAATGGATTGTAATATTGGCACCAAGGAGCATCCCAGAATAGTGAACGTCTCGAAGGCACTCACAACAGAGCAAAGAAACAGGTACATCAAGTTATTAAAAGAGTATGTTGATGTTTTTGCTTCGTCATATGAGGATTTGAAGACATATGATACTATTATTATACAACATAAAGTGCCTTTGAAACCAAATGTTAAACCTTTCAGACATAAATTAAGGAGAATCAATCCTGCTTTGTTTCCCATTATAGAAAAGGAGGTAAAAAAATTGTTAGATGCTAAGATTATTGTTCCCCTTCGATATTCTTCATGGGTAGCAAATCTAGTACCTGTCTGAAAAAAAAATGGTGAAATCAGATTGTGTGTTGAGTTTTGAAATTTGAATAGGTCTTCACTGAAAGATAATTATCCTTTGCCAAAGACTGAACAAATATTGCAGAAGGTGGTTGGTGCACAAAGAATCTCAATGGTAGATGGTTTTTGAGGGTATAACCAAATTGCAATGCACCCTGATGATAGAGAAAAGACAACTTTTACTACTCCTTGGGGTACTTTTATGTACGACAAAATGCCTTTTGGATTAATGAATGTTGGAGCAACCTTTCAAAGAGCTATGGACATAGCCTTCATGGGAGAGAGGGATAACTTTGTAGTGATCTATTTAGATGATATTACAGTATTCTCATAGTCTGATGATGAGCACTTAAAACACTTAAAACAAACTTTCTTGAAATGCAGAAAATATGGTTTGTCTCTCAATCCCAAAAAGTCACATTTTGCTGTACAAGAAGGTAAGTTGTTGGGTCATTTGGTTTCAGCTAATGGCATAAGGATAGATCTAGAAAGGGTAAAAGCTATTCTAAAAATTAGTTTACCAAGGAGTAAGAAGGATGTGCAATCTTTTATTGGAAAAATAATTTTTCTACGCTGGTTCATGCCAAATTTTGCTGAAACCATTAAACAAATTATAGCCATGTTGAAGAAAGATCAGGAAGTTAAGTGGACTGCAGAAGCTAAAAATTCATTTGAAAAGATTAAGATAGCTCTTACGAAAGCACCAGTACTAGTAAGTCCTAGTTTTACAAAGGAATTTTTGACTTTTTCTTTTGCATCAGAGGATACTTTAGCTGTTGTTTTATTACAGAAGAATAATGATGGAATTGAACAACCAATTGCATTTTTCAGCAAGACCCTCAGAGATTTAGAATTGAAGTACAACACTTTGGAGAAGCAAGCTTACTCATTGGTAAAGGCATTAATTTTTTTTAGAGTTTATGTTCTACATTCCAAAGTCATTGCTTATGTTCCTAATGCTGCCATTAAGGATGTATTGACTCAACTTGATAGTGAAGGGAAAAGGGGAAATGGATTGCAAAGATAATAGAATATGATGTGGACATTAAGCCTACAAAGCTAGTGAAGGGACAAGGTTTGGATAAATTGTTAGCTAATTCAAATTGTCAAGATTTAGGTCTTCATCTCATGGCAGAACAGCCTGCACAAGAAGAATTGCAAGTAGAGCAGGAGAAGGAAATAATTATGGACCACTATGTAGAATCCACATGGTATGCAGATATTGTACACTTTCTTTTGTATTTACAATGTCCAGAACATCTAGACAAGAACGCTGCTAGGTCATTGAAGTTGAAAACTACTAAATATTGTTTAATAGAACAATAGCTGTTTTGGAAAGATCCAGGGGGTAATTTTCTTAGATGTTTGGGTAAGCCAGAAATTGAAGAAGTAATCTCTAAATCACATGAAGGTGCTTGTGGGGGACATAAGTATTAGAAGGCAAAAGCTTATAAAATTTTGAGAGCCGGATACTATTGGCCTTCTTTATTCTCCGATGTATATCAACATGTAAGAGCATGTATCCCATGTCAAAAATTTGCTGGCAAGAAAAAGTTGGTGTCTTTACCATTAAAGTCTATTGCAGTGAATGCCCCTTTTCGGCAGTGGGGTTTGGACTCCATAGGGGAGATAAATCCTTCTTCTTTAGGGCAACATAAATGGATTTTGACAGCTACATATTTCTTCACTAAATGGGTAGAATCTATCCCCAGAAGAAATGCAACAGACAATGTAATCATAGATTTTATTTAGGAAAATATTCTTAGAAGATTTGGATGTCCCAAGAAGTTATTGACTGATAATGCTCAAGCTTTTAAGTCCAAAGCTATGGTGGCATTTTGTGAAAAGAATGGGATTGTTTTGAAACACTCAACACCTTATTATCCTTAGGAAAATGGGTTAGCTGAGTCAACCAATAAGAGTATTATTCAGAGTATCAAGAAGTTATTAAGGCATAATAAATGATCATGGGACTCAATGTTAAAATATGCATTGTGGGCAGACAAAATAACAATTAAAAAGGAAATTGGAACTTCTCCTTTTCAATTGGTATATGGTATTGATGTAGTGTTTCCTATTCAACTTGGTATTTCGGTGATGAAATTTCTTCAAGATAGTCAAGAAGAACGTAGTGATATTCAAAGAATAATTTATGCACTGATAGAATTACAGCAGAAATGTGAAACAATAGAGGAAAAAGCTCAGCTGTACAGGACAAAGATCAAAGAAATGTTTGATAGAAAAATCAAGGAGAACACCTTTTCAAATGGAGATATGGTTTTGAGATGGGATGCTAGAAAGGAGCAGAAAGGGAAGCATGGCAAGTTTGATAATATATGGTTTGGTCCTTTCATAGTATCAAAGATTCTGGAGAATAATACTTTTGTGTTACAGACTTTGGATGGTGAGGATTTGTCTAATCCAGTTAATGGGCGTTTCCTCAAACATTTTTACAGATTTTGAGGTAATATATTGGATTTTCATTGTATATACCGGTGTGAAGAGTAGAATAAATACTCCATGACCCAATGGAATTTTTGTAGAGTAGCAGGTAGTTGCAGTTACAACACAGATGGCACTGATCTACAGGTTCTTGAAGCCTCACATGGAGGACTTCATCCCGTAGTAGGAGCCAGATGTTATAGCCTGTTTTTGCTTCTCATTTTAAAGCATTTGCTTGTTTTTCAAAACATGGTTTTGTTCATTTTTAAGTTTGGACTTAGGTTCTTTTAAATCTTTTCTTTGATTTTTATGTTTGTATTTATAGTTAACTTCATAGGTTTTTCCAATTTTGGTTTTACTTAGCAAAATTTATAGTTTTTAGGGGCTTGTAGGATGTTTATATGACTTAACGGTTCTAAAAAATATCATAAGGTTTTGTTTTAAGCCATTTAACCAAAGTTAACCCTTTGCTGTGAGTTTTATTTTGAAAATTATTAAAACAGGTATTCTTGTAGCACAAGCCCAAAAAAGTCAAACACGTGCGCTACTAGAAAATTATGCTATCTGAAAAATCATGATTTTTGGCTCAAAATTTTTGAAATTCATGCATAGGTCATTCACACTTGTTAATGAGTTTGATACGTGTTTTGGGCCAGAGTAATCATTGTGACAAGTGTTAATAGTTCAGGCAAGGAATCATTAAGGTAAGTTGCGGTTGTCTATAATTTATGAGATACAAAGTAGTGGAACATTAATAATTATCCATGATGAGGAAAATTCGCCTTTAGTTACGCATCTCCTGAAGTGCATGAAAAGCATAGAAGTCGTGGTAGAGTTCTAGCAGTTTGTAATCAAAGATTGAAAAAGGTCGGTAATTTAGGGCTTTAAAGGGTAACTGTTTGGCACTGTTGTGGTGGTTAGAGAAAGATTTAAGAATGAAATTGGACACCTAGCAGATAGGGAAACATATTTCTAGCATATGAATCCACTATTTTGACAGGTATGATGCGAATTACTATCATATTCCATGTATTCGGGTTCACATTGACAGAAGATTAATTATGGATTTTAACTAAGAATGCTAGTATATAAACTCAATTGTTGCTCAATGTCAAATTTTCTCTGTCAATAGAGTTAAGATACTTATAATTTTGAGTGATAAAATCCAGTTCAGGGGTTTAGTTTTCTCAACATATCATTGTCTGTTAAAATTTCCAAGATTTGAATAGAGTTAAAGTTCTTTACTGAAGGAAGCAATTTTTAAGTTCAGTTATCTAAAATGAATAGGAGTGGGAAAACAAACAGAGCTGAACCCTCATATATGTCTTGGGTTCAAGCTTTCCCTGAATGTGAAAGATTATTTTTAGAAGCAGGATGGTTAAGTTTTTTTGAGAAGATTGATGGATATCACACAGAGGTCTGATATAAGCTTGCTCATGGATTGGATAAAGATATTGCTACTTTTGACACCTTAAAGATTGAGTTGACCAGAGAACTAATAGCAGAGGCTACATGGAACCCATATGAAGGAGAATATTGGTTCAAAAAAGTACCTTTTACCTTTGATGCACATATTTAATTACTTCCAGATGTTGTTGTAGACTAGGGTAAAGCAGTACATATCCAGAAGTTCAAACCAGAGTGGAGAGAACCAATAAAAATTCTGCAAAGTTATATAACTTGTGAAGGAAGATTTGCATTTGTATTTAAGTATCATTTTATTTTTTTGCAGCATCTTAACCATGAAGCAAAGATGAACCTTCCTTTCTTTTTCCTTAAAAGTCTGCAAAAGATGTCCAGCAAGGTAAAGGAGCATCAAGACCATGCTAAACAATCTATATTTCATCATGGTCTAATAAAGCTAATCATAAGTACTGTGCTTCGAAAGAAGGAAAAAACATGGGATTATTTTCTATTCTTGTCTGGATTTCAATCAGAGAAAGAAGACCAAGCTCAGAAAAGACAGTTGAGTAAAGGACATAATTTGGTCAAGAAACATAAGAAGAGAGTCATAGTCGAGATAGAAGAGGATAATGTACTAAGAAAACCTATGACCCAAAGAGATGAAAATGTTGAAGATGAACAACGGACTAATATTGAGGAAAATGAAATATCAAAGGCATAAATGAAGGATTTGGAGCATGTGGAAGATAGTCTTCATGTAGATGTAAACCAGGAAGTAAATGAAATTTTGAAAGAATAGGAACAAGTTCCTATGGGAGTACAGTCAGAAAATAAGGAAAATTCATTGTTTGATGAAGCTAGGGTTGACACTGAATAGGATGTACAAAAATAGTCTGAAGAAGGGGTAATGTCACGAGGGATAAAAAGAAAGGTAGTTCAGCTAGCTTCTATCAAAAATCAAGGAAAAACTTTGAGCATGTTAGGGGAAATTGGGGTAGGTTGGAGGCCTAAGACCAGACCCAAGAATAAACTCAGATTGAATATGAAAAAAATGTTAAACCCTAAACTAGCTCAGAAGAAAATTACAGTGATTGAAGACTCTTCATCTCAAGAAGAGTTAGAAGACAGTGAAGATTTAAATGTAAAGGAGATGAAGGGTAAGAAACAAATTATTTCAGAAGATAAGTTATCTTTCACTGAAACCAAAATTTCAGAAATATTTAAGGAAGTTCGAAAAAAGGTAATCTTAGATCATCATCAAGATGATTCAAAGAAGCAACATTCAGTCATATCAAGTTTTTGTGCAGGGAAAGAAAAGGTTGTAGAGCCATCAGCTCAATGCAGTGTTGAAGTCAATGAATCTTCAAGGGTTCCTGTGGCTATGACAGAGCAGCTAGAGGAAGATGAAGAGATTTTTAAGAAATTGAAAATCCCTTGGATGCGAGAAGAAATGCATCCCTTTTCAGAAGGGAAGTGCATTGATTCAAAGAATGAGAATTTGCAGAGAAGTATTAAACAATACAAATATAAGATAGAATACCTTATGAAACAAATGAGGGGTTAGTGACTGCTAATAGAATATTGAGAGAAGATTTAGAGGAGGTAAATAGCCACTATCAAGAATTAATTGCAGTTTCTAAAGAGGATTTGAAAAGGAAAAGACAGACACAAAGTCTGTATGCAGAATTGAAGCAAACCATTCAAGACCTAACACAACAAAATCAGGAGCTTTCAAAAAGAGTCAAAGACCTAGAAGCTGATCATTAGAAAACAAGAAAGAAGACTCAAGATTTAGAAGGGATAGCTCTTTTGGCAGAGGCTGCTAAAGACTTGTAAAGTGCTTTAAAAATAGTGGTTATTAGTTAGTCTTTAAAAACGTTAGTTTAATTTGTATGATTATATTTTTATTTAGTAATTCGGTAGTATGACCTAAAAGTAGTTTTTTTAGTTATGTAACTATCTTTGGGAAACCAAGATAAAAGTAAGACTAGAAAAAGACTGGGGGTTCGAATTTTTGTACAAGGGGAGGCTATCAAGCTACTGTTTATGGAGCTAAGTGTAAAAAACTCTTATGTATTTTGAATGACTGATTATGGAATATATGCAAACTATAAGCCCTGTTTATGCTATCTGCTAGTTTCATTTCTGATTGGTTTAATCACTCAATTGATATATTCATTTCTTGTTTGAGGTTATTAATCATGAAATGCTTGTTAACTGTGGATGAAATTTAGTGTTATGCTTATTGTTTATGGTTTATGTTTTATATATTATGCATCTTAGTCCTTCATTGTTGCATGATTTAGTGTTTTCCTTAGCCTTGTGAAGTTTTTACCCTCTTGTTTACAAACTGCACAACCAAAACCCTAAAAACCTATTTTACTTAATTTTGTTTTATGAGATTATGTTGGCTTGTTCTTTTGTAGTCTGAGAACAATTTTTGGCACTAACATGGCCAAAGAGGAAACTCAGAGTAATCCCACTAGCCCATAGAACATGGACCTGGACCCTCCTAGAACAACAAGTGAGACACTTACCGGTCACCGCATCCCTTTTGAGGAATTCAGGATCACCCCGTTCACCCTATCAAAGTAGCATACTATGGCTTGCTTGGACACCATCAATTTTATAATACCAGAAAGACCATCATGAGAAGGTCATAGAAAATATTAAAAATGAGCACTCATGATGATATGGTCACTGTCACAGAGAACACAATTATGGAAGGTACCCATAAAGACCCAAAATTCATAGCCTCAGTAAACATAGCAGCTTCCTAGGCTAGTGCTGATAATGTCGAGAGATTAATGAATGACATGAAGCGAAATAAAGAGAAGATGCTCAAATTGAAAGATAATTTGGTGAAAATGTGAGGAGAAGGGATAGAATTAAAAAGGAAACATGACGCCATTCTCTCTAAGAAGGAGAGGTTACTGAATGAATACCAAAATTTGGAAACAAAAAAGGATGCATTAATTATGTAGTTAATGATTATGGAAGGGAAAAGGAGTGAATTCGAAGCTCGAATCTCTCAGTTAAAGTCAAGAGAGTCGGTCGCAAACTAATAGGTCGAAGAATTGAAAGCTCAGGTGGAGGATTTGGTTAGGCAGAAGGAATCTTTGGCAGAGAAACTGGAGTTTCTAGACAAGAGAAAGCAAGATATAACTCCATTTTGTGATCGAGCTTGCAAGATTCGAGAACATATATATCATTCTCAGGTAATCCTCATAGATGAAATCTGCAAGATGAGGCTACTGATGGCAAGAATGAAGGGGATAACTGTGGAGTCACTGGAATTTAGGAAAGGGTTGTTGGATATTGCAGAAAATGTTAAAATCCAGATGGCCTTGAGGCAAACTAATTCAAATTTCCATGATCATATTCCCTAGAAGACAATAGAGGACCTGAAGTCGAAGATGGCACTTCTGGAATTTTGCAGGAAAGCTGCTAGGAGGATAAATAATGAAATTCCTAGGACCATAGAAAAGTGCCATGAATGTTACAAGAAAATCCATCAGGTCCATGAGAAGTGTCACATCCCTTTAGTTCCGAAGATAACTGAGCTTCCAGAAAAGGACCAACGCATAGCACAACTACAAGATGGGTTGTGGGAAGATCTAGAGTATATCAGGAAAATAGATGCTTTCGCAGAAGAAGACATTCATCACTTTGTGGGACATGCTTCTATCAATGCATATTTCATGGAAGACATTTGCAAGGCTACGACAGAGGGGGTGGCACATATAGAGAGACACTTCTCAATTCATCAAGTAATTTTGCAAGTATTGGAGCCTATCAAATATAAGGCCATAGCTGAAGAAACTAAAGCGTGAGAAAGATATATTTCCAGTGTGGAAGGGCCCACCTAATTTATTGTTTTGAAAATATTTTTGTTGTAATGCCCCGTTTTTGACCCCTCTCGCATTAAACTACATGATACATATATTGTAAATAATCTTGGTGTGGAGCTAAAGGCCAAGGCCCCACCATAGATTTGGTTATGTTGTGTTTCTGTTTAGGATTGGTCACCGATGGTATGACGGGACATGCGGCATATATTTAAATTGTGACATCATGTAAATGTGCATTTTAATTAATAACCCAGCCAGCTATGTTCACTGCAACTAAATTGAGAAGGGGCATGATTCTAAAGGATAAGGACGGGGAATGTTGAACATTGAGTCATGGGAGAAGAGACATGTGTCATCACCACCCTTAGTTGTTTCGTTGCTAGTTGGGACAGCGAATTGGCTGGCAGGAAGGCCACGCCCACACCGCTCACACTCTCTCCACTACACTCTATTGTTTTTTCCACTCATTAGATCGTGAGTCTGTTTGCCTCCCCTCACGCGAGCTGAGTAAAAGAATCCACATTCCATTGTTGCGGGGGTTCACCTGCGCTTTGGGGATTTGCTAGTCTGTGGGGTTTCTTCCCTGTTCACGCAGAAGATAGTTCTTTTGCCTCACAAATTTGAGGACTGTGGATTGATTCTTTACCTGGGATTCATGCAGAGTTTGTGCTTTTCCCATCATTATCAGACATCGTATTTTCCTATTAGTCCCATTGTTGAATTGTAGATGGATGTTTTGGATAGGTCTGTGGGCCGCGTTTTTGTCTCTCACTCATAGTTGGAAGTCGAGACTTGTTTCATTCCCGGTCTGTATAAGTTTTCCTAGCGACTGCAGTGCGATCAGGGTTGATCGTGGACTGTCATTTGCCAGGATTTGTTTAACTGTGTTTTTCCCTATAAACACTTGAATAGCTGTTTGGCCGCTTGCATGCAGTGGATTTGTCCCCAGATTATTTGGGGTTGGTGAACGAGGGCCTGAGGTGCTTGATAAACCTAGTGGGTTGAGAACCACATGGACAGAGCAGCTGAGCTGGATTTCTTCTCCACAGCCCCTAAAGAGCACTGGAGGGAAGATCAGGGTCTGAGGGACTGCGTTGCAGAGAAGGGACTGACTTCCTTGTGTTGGGTGTGTGTGGGTGTTCTAGAATCCAGGCTGGTTCTGTTGTTGGTGTCTACAGCTCTTCAGTGAGCTCACCAACTTAGCATTAGCCTTTCCCAGCTCTTGAATGGCCTGATAAACCCAACTCTGTTGGATTGGCTGATCTGTTGCTCGCCTGATAAACCCAACTGTGTTGTCTTGGCTGAACTATGTACCCTTGTGGTGTTGTTATCTTGGCTACGTGTAAGCCTGTTAATTCCTTATTCCTTGGGGAATCATGCCCATCTCGGGGGTGGCAGCGTCACTGAGAGATTAAGGAGCACGCGGGCCTATGGTTGGGTGGAACGTTGCAGCGACGTAGCTGATTGCGGAACAAGCTCCTTATAAGATAAGTGAATTTGTCTATTTTACTTCTGCAATCCCATTTACTATTAATGATCATGATGAACATGTGAATGCTTGTACGAATGTATGTTGCTTCCGCTGTGTATGATAAATAATCATGTATGCATGTTTTAGTTCAAGCATTTTCTTTCAGCATTTCAACAATGATTATGAGTGTACATGTTCATGGGGATAGATGCCCAAATGTTTTGGCGTGTAGTAGTGTCCTCTTCGCCGGTCAAAGGGTCGGGGATGTTACATTTGTATTTTCCTATGTAAGCACAAAATGACAAATTTTAGGAATTCCTAGGGTTAGGGTGAATGAGGAATCACTAGAGGAATTTTGCTAGCATAATAGAAGGTGGAACATTTTCTAAGAGAACTATTTTTCTACTAATAAGAAGGATCTGTTTGTTGGGAATATCCTGCACAAAGATTTTTCCTGGAATGCATGGAATGTTTAATGTGGAAATAATTCTTACATTCCTAACATATACTGTGAGATAGTTCTAAATTTCTTGAATTACCTCATTGGTGATGAATGATTTTACTTTCTATGCAAATGTTTAAGTGTGAAATGGGTAATAAATTGTTTTATCATATCAGAGCTATCTTTGGTATTCTTTATGCTGTGAATGTGAATATTTTGTTGGAACAACTATCTGTTAGACTTGTATGAACATTTCCAGTATATTACTCTTAATTCGAGTTTGCTCCCTATAGGGATAGGATATGATAGGATAGTTAGCTTATTTTAGGAATAAATAGATAATTGATAAGGCAGGAGCGGTCAGACGAGAGGTAAGAACCTGCACATCCCTAGTGTGGTTTATTTATGTCAATTATATGCATTTAATTATGCACTTTCATTTGATCCTTTAATTTAAAAAAATCACATAAATGGTGAAATGGGCCGCAACCGGTAAAGAACTTAAACAAATCAATCTACGATAGCCGGGACATTAACCGGATGGATTCCCCACACCAAACGGTGGATGATCTAGTCGTGATCACTTACCGGGGAGTATCCCTACCGTTGATGCTTGGGAATTTCTGGGCTTCAAATGATTTGGCACTAGAAGGAGGACCATCAGTGCATGGTTGGAAAAGGAAATCCATTTGTGAGAAAAGACTCCACTGGAACCACATTTGAAATCATTTTCCCAGAAGATTTCATTCTTGAAACTGAAGAACGAGTAAGGTTAAATTATGAAGAAGAAAACACATAACCTTTATACACTGTACCGTTTAAAGAAATAAATCATTTTCAGAGACATACACGATATTACATAAGGAAACTTGGAGGATTGAAAGTAATTCCTCCATTACCCAGGAGATGAGCTCCCAAGAAATAAATATCATACACACGAGATTCAGTGCTTGTAGAGAATTTGGAAGAATTATTAGATTTATCTCTTTAAGAAATCACTGAACCCCTTGATCAGTTGGGACCCGGATCTTCTACATCTCAAGTCTTTCCACATTCTCTACCTCAAATTATGGCTAGAATTGTTAACCAACCCATGTTGAGAGCAAGAGGACCACTCAACCTGGTCGCGCCATTACATGATTTACCTAAGCGCCCAGAAAGAGTGTTACTAAAATTTGATCCCAGAAACGGTATTTCTATGGAATATCATTTAAAAACTTTTATCTCGCATTGAATATTCTAAATGTTGAACATGAAGATGTTGTCTAGGAATTTTTCCCTTATACTTTTGAGCCTAGAGAACCCTCATGGTACTTTTGTCTCCAGGCTAACTCAATAGCAGACTTGGATGGTTTCAAAAAGGTGTTCAGAAGTAAATTTGGCAACCGAAAAAATGTATCCACACTCTTGAAGGAATTGTTGTCTATGAGTATGGAGAAGAAAGAAAAGGTTCAAGATTTCAATCAAAGGTTCACTACTCTGTTAAATAGTTTTAGTGCTGCGATGAAACAAGTCGAAGAATACTTGGTAGAATACTACACTACAACACTATATCCACCCATAACAATGTTTGTTAAAAGGGCAGTTAAGGTTACGTTAGTAGAAAATTACGAAGAATCCAAGAAGGTAGAGGCTAATATGGATAGTATTGCAAAACATACTTTAGAATCAAAAGTAAAACCAACAGCCAGTAAGAAGCCTTTGCTATTATCTAGGCCCAAAGAAGAACCTTCAAACAAATTAGAAAATGTGGTTAAAATGGTACATAAATTATCCAACAAGATAATAGACTTGGAGAAAGATAAGGGAGCTAGTACATCAAGAAAACCATTCAAACCCTTCTACAAAAAAGGGAAAAAAGAAGACAACCCCAACCACCTTTACTTAATTCTGCTGTTCTAAATTTCAATGAAGTTGGCATGGATCATTTCTACACTTTTCACCAAGAACATCAGTATGAGAAGAGCTTCCTGCAATGGATTAATTCAATGACTTTAGTAATGAATAAGATATTAGGCACCCAGGGGATAGACCCAGAAGACCCAAAATAAGATCAAACAAATGAATAAGAAGAACCAACTAAGGAAACCACAATGGAATTATGGGACTAGGCACCCACTTTAGGGTTGAACGAGGAAGAGTGGGCTAAGGAAATCCAAGTATCGTCGGTAAACATTACCACGAGGAGCAAAGGGCCAGTAGTGGATCAAAGTTTAGTGTTTCCTAAAGTGAAGATAGCAAAGGAAATCGTGAAGAGAAATATTGGAACCAATCATCCAAAACATAAGGTGAATCCTGAAAATGTAAAAGAAACAATCCTAGTAATAAATAAATAGGTAAAAACCGTGGCAAACAAGTGAAAAAGTAGTGGGAAAATAACGGAAGAACATAATATGGGATATGATATTATGGAAGATATTAAGAAGGCTAAAGAAAATATTTCTTTGTTCGAATTATGTAATCTTCCCCAGCAGAGAAAGAAGTTATTGGAAGCATTTGACCCACAACCAAGCAGTACCACAGAGGCCGTTGAATCAAACACTGAGATAAATGAAGCAAATATTGGTGGTAAATCAAAATTGTAGACTCTGCATTTCCTGTTGGCTTTTGAAATCATCAACCACGATGTACATAATTGTTTGTTGGATTATGGAGGTTTGTCTAATGTTACACCACTATCCATTTTCAAGAAAATCAATGGGAAACCGATACCATACCCTTAACATATTATTCAACTATATAGGTCTGTCATTAAGGTTATAGGAGAAATGAAAGATGTGCTCATTAGATTGTATGCAGATCCAAATGTATGCCAATTCATAGATATCATGGTGGTGGATATATCTGAAGCTTATGGTTTGATATTGAGCAGGGATTGGTCTACGAAACTTAATGGTTATTTTGTGACTGATTGGTCTCAACTATGGTTTTTTTCTTAGTGATCCTGAAATAAATACACATTTTCTCTCTTGTAGGCTAGCATTTGAATGTACGAATAACACTGCAAAATATGAAGCTCTAGTCCAAGGCCTGAAAAGATCCATTGAGTAGAATATAAACAAAAAATGAAAGTTATTGGTGATTCTAAAATAGTTATCAGAAAAATAAGAGATACTATTCATTGTTTTTCTCCACATCTTAAAGGGTACCAATATGAGGTATGGAATTTGATATCACACTTCAATGCTTTTAATATAAATGCAATCCCTAGATTACAAAATGTTGTGGATGGTTTATTAGCTACTTCTGCTTCCAGATTAGTGCCGACCAATAATAAGTGTTCTATTGAATTAATTTTTAGGCCATCAGTACTTGACAACATTACAAATTTGAGGGTGTTCGATGATGACATACATATTATTAGCTTTCTGACGAATGAAGAGGATTTCAAAGAATCTATAATTGATGAAGAAGAACATCAATCAGATTTACGGAATAAAGATATAGTCAAAGGAATTTGTATGCCAAAAGGAGTGAGAACCCTTGAAGGAATGTTTCATTTGCAAAGTAAATTCAGGAAACCAACTAATGTTAAAACAAACAGATCGTCAATGCAATATGAGCTAGTGAATTTTGGAACAGAAGCTGAGCCCAAGTATGTCAATTTGGGAAAGTGTTGCTCACCTGGAGAAAGATGCAAGTTAATCAAATTGTTTCAGCAGTACAAGGATATCTACGCATGGATGTATGAATATTTGAATACTTCTGATACATGCATCATTCAACATGTAATTCCTATCAAAACAAGCATAAATCCCTTTTAACAACAACTCAGAAAAATGGACCCTAAGATGGAGCCTTTGATCCAAAAGGAATTGAATAAGCTACTAGACGCTAAGATTATCTTCAAGGTTCGAAACTTTGAATGGATCACAGATCTAGTTCAGGTAAGGAAGAAATCAGGAGAAATAAGGCTGTGTGTTGATTTCTGTAACTTGAACAAAACATAAGACAAAGAAAACTATCCAGTTCCACCAATGGAACAATTTTTACAAATGGTATCAGGCGTGAAATTGTTCTCCTTACTAAATGGATTTTCTGTTTATAATAAAGTGTTAGTGGCTAACAAATATCGATTAAAGACTACATTTCACACGAAGTGGGGAACAGTCACGTATAGAAGAATGCCTTTTGGCCTAATGAATGTCAGAGCCACATTCCAGAGGGCCATGGATATTGCATTCCAAGGTTTAGTCATCCACTGATTGGTCATATATTTAGATGATGTAACAATTTTCTCCAAGAAACGAGAAGACCATGTTTTCCACTTAAAACCGATTTTTTATCGTTGCAGAAAATATAGTATATCTCTGAACCTAGAGAAGAGTATTTTTGTTATTCTTGAAGGAAACATTTTGGGTCACATTATCTCGAAAAAGGGAATCTCGATAGATCTAGAGAGAGTTGATGCTATAACTCAGATTCCCATGCCCCATAATAAAAAGGCTATGCAATCATGTATGGGCACAATTAATTTTGTTCGAAGTTTTGTACCCGATTTCACGCAAATTGTGAAACTTTTGTAGCAAATGGTAAAGAAAAGTGTGCAATTCAAGTGGACCAACATTGAGAAGGTTTCCTTTAAATAAATAAAGACAACAATAACTCATGCACCTTTTTTGAGAAGTCCATATTTTGAAAAGGACTTATATAGTATACACCTTTGCTTCAGATAACTCTCTTGCAACAATGCTTACTCAGAAAGGAGAGTTGGGAGACGAATATCTAATATCTTTCATGAGCACTATGTTACAAGGGGCCGAATTAAATTACCTAGCCATAGATAAACAAGCATATGTAGTGTTCAAGGTAATAAAACAATTCTGGTTATATATTTTGAAGAACAAAACGAAAGTCAGCGTACCTCATCCGACTGTCAGATCTTTGTTCGTGTAGAAAGAATTGGGTGAGCGAAGAGGAAATTCGGTGACTGTACTACAATAATATGACTTAGAATTCAAACCATTAACCATTATTAAAGGTCAAGGGTTGTGCAAATTGCTCGCGGAGAATCAGGCTAATGCTGACCATGTTTGGGAAAATGAAGCTGAATTGAACCTAATTGAAGTATGTCACATTTCACTACTCTTGAATCTTGGTATAGGGATTTTGTGCATTATATCCAGCAGGGATATCTGCTAGAACATTGGAACTCCAAGCAGAGAAGGGCACTTTGATTGAATTCAACTTCTTATCAGATAACTAATGGAGTACTTTTCAGAAAAAAAAATGATGGAATTTTTCTTAGATGTCTAGAGAAAGAAGATGAATCTAAGGTGGTCAAAGAATTGCACGATCGTCCTACAAGGGAGAATGTTTATGGGGACACAACAGCTCATAAGATACTAAGAGTTGGGTACTACTAGCCAAATCTCTTCAAGGATTCCCATGCTTACGCAAGAAAGTGTGATGCATGCTAAAGGAGTGATGGTAGATTGCTGAAAGTAGCAGGACCATTACAACTCATTATCATCTCATAACTGTTTGAGTAGTGGGGTATAGATATTATTATTGGAGAGATTAACTCAAACTCTTCGCTGCAACATCAGTATATCCTTAGAGATACAGAATATTTCAAAAAATGGGTGGAAGAAGTTCCTTTGTGCAAAGTGAATGAGGATACAGTCATCAATTTCCTATAGGAGAACATCATAACCAGGTTTGGGGTTCCAATTTCTCTTGTTTTTGAAAATGCATTTTATTTCTCGTCTATCAAGTAAACTGAATTTTCTTGTGAAAAGGGAATCAAACTACATTATTGAGCCAATTATTATCTGCAGGGAAATGGGTTAGCAGAGTCAACAAATACAAATCACATTCGAATTTCAAAGAAAACTATTATTGAAAGTTAAAGGGATTGGCATATAGCTCTTCCTAACACATTATGGGAAGATAGGGTTACCCTGAAGCATTCCTTAGGAGTTTCTCCTTATAATCTAGTCTATGGAAGGGAAGCCATATTACCCCCAAACATTCTGCTCCCATCCTTGCAGTTAGCCCAAGACTTAAGCGGGTTCGGTAGTGAAATTTTACAATCACAAATTGATACTCTTTTGAAGCTTGAAGAATCAAGACAAAAGGCCAAGGATAGATTCAATAAACATCAGGATATTGTCAAGAGGTGGTTCAACAAGCGAGAGTCTAGTAAGAGGAACTTTGAGGTAGGATATTTACTTCTAAAGTGGGATCACCTACATGATGAAAAGGGAAAACAAATGAAATTTCAACATTTATGGATTGGCCCCTATTAGATTGCTGCGAACCTTGGCCCTTCAACTTACAAACTTCAAGATTTACAAGGATAGGAAGAAAGTTTTCCTGTAAATGGCCCTGCTCTCAAATAGTATTTCATCTAGGTTCTAGGAGCACTTTATACATAAATAAAATATTCCTTTTCTTGGTTTTTTCTAGTTTGTTTTCCTTTTTTCTATTTTTCTTAGGTTCATAGTATTTGTCTGCTTATTGTCTGATTTGTTATTTTTTTGTCTTATAATAAACCAACTAAATGTTTGATGCTTGAAAGTATAGGGATCTGAATAATCTCATAGATATTTGAAAGTCAGGAACTGCTTATGGGAAGGCATGCATGGTACAATTTTATTAGTATGATATTTTTTAATTGTTTCCCAATTTAAGAAAGGGAAACCAACTTCGAGTCCACATTTGAGTCATTATAAACCCTGTAAAATAACTAAGACTCGTGAGGTATGGATTTCTATCTTGGGGCTCCATCCACTCTCACATTAATATCTGTCTCAGGAAGCCTACCATGATAGACCCACAAAGAGGAAGCAGGTCTGACGGATGTATAGCAGTCAAAATGATTCCATGTTACAAATCAAAATCCAAAAGAGCTTATATCAAAGAGTCAAATTTCTAAAATATTCCGTCACCATCAAAGAAATGATGTTGAGAAAATAAATCATCAGATCAAAAGGGTTGTCTAAACATCCAATATTAGAAAGGTTCTTCTCCATCTGTGAGCATGATGAGATTTTTTTTTTATCACTCACACAAAATGACATTATGGATGGAAGAACCCACGCCAGATTCTGAAAATGAAGAAATCCATCAAGGAAGACTCAGAAGACAAATTTCATCCATAAAATATGCATCAAAAGAATGCTTATAGCATGGGAATGAGGAAAAACAAATACATCTGTCTGATTTTGTTACGATCCTGTGGAGTCAGATCTAGTGGCAACTGAAAGATGGAAGTAAAATGAATTTCATACTTTGGCCCTAGGAGAGTTATTAAGACTCCTAGTCTTGCTTACCCTACTCCCGAAAAAGTGACGACTAATGTGATGCACAAAAGTTATATCCCTGGATAAAGTCTGGCCTTATAAAGAATCTCAAGGAATAGATTGAGAAGTTTGTTGCACATTCAGAATCTAATAGAATGTAGCATTTCTTATTTTCAAATATGGATTTTCCAGAGAATTGTGTTCACCAGCTAGTTTCCAATTGTTGTTGTTGCAACTGCTTCCCCATTTTTTATTATTATTTTAGGGCCCCTCCTTTTACTTTGTTTAGAAGTATACTTCGGTTTATTTTTTCTCATTCAAAGAAGTTCACACTTCAACACTTAGTTTTTTGAAATATCTAGCAAAGAAGGATTTTTAGGCTAAGTAAAACTTATAGTTTTTTGAAATATCTAGCAAAGAAGGATTTTTAGGCTAAGTAAAACTTAGGATTTTTCTCTGATGCAGTTGGAAGAACTCAAAAAATCAAGCCGACTGTATCGGATCCACTCGACAAGTTGAGCTGACACTGTCAAAAGAAAAAAGTTTAGTTTTCATCATTTCTCCGTTTTGGAGCAACTAGGTGAGTTAAGCTGATACTGTCGAAGGAACTTGGCGAGTTGATCTGATTGCCAAACTTTCTGAACACTTGAGTGAGTACCTCTGAAATAGTCACAAGTCGAAGTACAAAACTTAAAAGGGACATTGATCAATTCATGAGAAGAATACGAGCATCGACATCAGCGTGTTTGCTTGAAATGGAATGTTGCGGAAAATCAAATAAATGGGTCGAAACGATTGCTGGGAAATCAAAAGACATGCCCATGTTTCAAGGCATCTTTCCTGGTGACACCAATCCATTGGAGAAACTCAAGTAATAGTGCCAACGTAGTCGGGGGTGTTGTTTCTTAGGAGGTGACCGAGCATCGAAAAAGTACGTTCTAAATGACATTTATGGCTCCACTAACCACATCATGACTCCACTAACCTTATTAATGACTAGGTTTTGTTTCACTTTGTATAAATACAACATAGGATATTTTGTTTGATTATTGAAAAAATGCCATTTTCACCTCCACCAGTCGTTAGAATACAAGTACGTGGCCCCGTTGTGCTCAGCTAGCTTTCGTAGTCTCTCAGCAACTAACAGGAAGTCACCCTGCTCTCGTATGGATT
>LPNX010850982.1:238293-290811 GCA_001517045.1 Pseudotsuga menziesii
TATCTCAAGGTCCTCATACCCCACTGTAGTATTCTTGGCAGTTGATTCATCGATCATGGATTCGCTGGCTTGAGCCCTGGTTTGTAGTCTCTTCCATAGATTGATCACACCACAACTCACACTTTTTCCCATAAAACTAAATTACAATCCCTTAAGCAATGCCATTGAATTATCAACTTAATAATTATCGCAAAGCACAAGTACCACTAATAATTTTTGCGTGTTTATTAATAAAATGATGGGAAGAATATTTTGAAGTGATTTTTGTTTACCTTTCTCAGTTTCATACTATGTCCCACACATCTGCACATTGTTGAAACAAAGGAAAAAGTTTTGAAAGCATGTATGTTGTTCTCTCAACACAACCCAATGCTATTAATATGAAAGAAACACTGCTTCAACAAACATCTGTTTAAATTGTTTGTACCATTTTTATTTTGATCAATAGGATTTGCGAATTCCTAAGAGGGGTGCCAGGAAGAATTCTAAGCTAAGCGAAGCAGATTCATACATGGAGGTTATATTAGACACCGGGATAGAAATCATGTTTGAAGATACAAAATAAGTAACATGAATTTCCCTAAATTCAAATGGAGGGAATTGTATCAAATGATCCGATACTGGGATATCCCTGATGTAGGTCTTGAAGAAATAGTTTTGTATCAAAATATCAAAAGGTCGGGCATCACCAAGGAAGCTATGTGCCCAAAACTCTTTCCTTGTTCGGAGGTTATCGGGTGGATTCTACCACAAGTTGATCCCACATCAAGAATCATTTCTGACATCATAGGGAGGTGTTTTCCTCATTCCAGCCAGCTCATATAGCAGCATCGTACAAGTTACCACCAACCCAAGTCACGTTGACTAAATATTGGATCAAAGGTATAAACATAGACCCCTTGGAATATGATAAGAAAATGGTAGTATCAGGAAAGAAACTGAGATAGAAAGAAATCAAATAATATGAATGTCAAAGATTAAGGACCCCCTTCAGAATTATAGCTTTATTGTTGAGCAACATTTTTGGCAAGGATATGGGACTATCTACAAGTTAAATTGGGTACCTCTAACTTACTACATAGCAGTTTAGGGCACAATTTTTAATTGGGAAGACATCGTCTCGAGCATCCTATGATCATCAATCACAGTTGCACAAGGAGGTTTAACCAAAAAGAAGGAAGAATTCTATATGTCTTCATACATCATAGATTCGATATTGGCTAGACACCCATTTCCTAAGCTGGGTTGCATCTGGAATAGAGTTGAATATCCAATCTACATGGCTTATCAGATCATGTGGGCCCATCGATATGCAAGTTATTATAAGCTCATATGTGAAGAGTTCCTCATGCCTCTCTACTGGATAATTTTCCATGAAGAACCAAACTGCTTGTATGAAAATGAAATGGCAGTCATAATTGAATACGGGGACTACTACTTCTCACAGGAGGGAACGTACATCAGACAGTATGGATGTTCCCGAGCTCCATCCATTTTTCCCATATATGCAATGAACTTTGTAGTTCACAAGGAAGATGTGAGGAAAGTATTCATAAATGGGATTGGCAACTACTTCCATGATCATAAAAAATCCTAAATTCCTTTGATGCCCTTCTGTATCGGAGCCTATAAATTTTCAAGAGTGAAAGGGGTTGAATATTTTGTGAAGTATATAGAAGTGTTCCATTTTGGGGAGCAGGAAGAAGGCCATTGAACATTGCACAGTGGTTAAGATACATTTTGAATACGCAGACTTCTTCGATAAGGATGAAGAAGTGTTCAGAAGAGTGAACAATATGATTGAAATAAACAAATGCTTTGCTCGAAAGATAGGTTCCATCTCTAGCAAGACTGTTAGCGCTACAATGGAGGCATGGATTCAAAAACAAAAGGAAGAGGAAGCCTCATTACAAATAGAAAAAGTAGAGAAAAGGTTGAAAGAAGAACCTGAAAATAAGCAAGCAGAGGAGGCCCAAAGGATGTAGGAGGAAGAAGAAAGATTATGGAAGGAAACAAAAGAAAGGGTACAAAGGGAAGCCGAGGAGGAACATAAGAGAAAGGAAACAACAAAAAGGGAATCCACATAAGAGATTAAGAGGAAAGAATAAGAAGATAAGGTCAAGAAATATGTGGACAAAGAGGCAACTCAAAATGAGCCCAATATTCCACAGAACATGGACCTGGACCCTCCTGACACAACAGGTGTGACACTTACCGGTGGCCACATCCCTTTTAAGGAACTCAGGCTCACCCTGTTCACCTCTTCAGAGCAGGATACTATGGCTCGATTGGACACCATCATTTTTTATAAGACTAGAAAGACCATCATGAGAAGGTCAGAGAAAAGACTAAAAATGGGCACTCAAACTGATGTGGTCACCGTCACGGAGAACACAATTATGGAAGGTACCCATAAAGACCTGAAATTTATAGCCTTGGTAAACATAGCAGCTGCCCAATCCAGTGCTGATAATGTCAATAGATTAATGAATTCCATGGAGAGAAATAAAGAAACGATGCTCAAATTGAAAGATAATTTGGTGAAAATGCGAGGAGACGGGATAGGATTAAAAAGGAAACATGACACCATTCTCTCTGAGAAGGAGAGGTTACCGAATGAATACCAAAATTTGGAAACAAAAAAGGATGCATTAACTATGCAGTTAATGATTATGGAAGGGGAACAGAGTGACTTCGAAGCTTGAATCTCTTAGTTAGAGTCAAGAGAGTCGGCCACAAACTAACAAGTCAAAGAATTGAAAGCTTAGGAGGATGAGTTGGTTAGGAAAAAGGAATCTTTGGCAGATCAATTGGACTTGGTAGACAAGAGAAAGCAAGATATAACTCAGTTTTGTGATCGAGCCTGCAATATTCAGGAACATTTATATCATTCTCAGGTAATCCTCACAGATGAAATCTACAAGATGAGGCTAATCATGGAAAGAATGAAGGTGATAGCTGCAGAGTCATTGGAATTTAGGAAATGGTTTTTGGATATTGCAGAAAAGGTTAAAATCCAGATGACTGGGAGTGAAACTAATTCAAAGTTCCTTGGTCATCTTCCCCAGAAGAAAACAGAGGACCTGGAGTCGGAGATGGCACTTCTGGAATTTTGTAGGAAAGATGCTAGGAGGATAAATAATGAAATTTCTAAGACCATAGAAAAGTTTCATGAATGTTACAATAAAATCCATTAGGTCCATGAGAAGTGTCACATCCCTTTAGTTCCAAAGATAACTGAGCTTCCAGAAAAGGACCAACGCATAGCACAACTGCAGGATGGGTTGCAGGAAGATCAAGAGTATATCAGAAAAATGGATGATTTCATAGAAGAAGACATTCATCACTTTGTGGGACAGGCTTCTATCAATGCATATTTCCTAGAAGACATTTTCAAGGCTACGGTAGGGTGGGTGGTACATATAGAGACACACTTGGAAATCCATGAAGTAAGTTTGCAAGTATTGGATCCTATCAAATCTAAGGCCATAACTAAAGAAACTAATGTGTGGGAAAGATATATTTCCAGTGTGGTAGGGCCCACCTAATTTCTTGTTTTGAAAATATTTTTGTATTTTCCTATGTAAGCACAAAATGACAAATTTTAGGAATTCCTAGGGTTAGGGTGAATGAGAAGTCACTAGAGGACAAATTCTTGTTGTAATATAAATAGAGGAGGAAAGTAAAGATAGAGTAATTTTTCTAGCATAATAGAAGCTAGACCATTTTGTAAGAGAATTATTTTTCTGCTAATAAGAAGGATTTGTTTGCTGGGAAAAGCCTACACATAGATTTTTCCTAGAATGTGTGGAATGTTTAATGTGGAACTACTTCTTCTTGCATTCGTAACATATACTGTGAGTTCGTTCTAACTTTCTTGAATTACTTCATTGGTGATGAATGATTTTACTTTCTATCCAAATGTTTATGTGTGAAATGAGTAATAAATTGTTTTATCATATCAAAGCTATCTTTGGTATTCTTTCTGCTGTAAATGTGAATATTGTGTTGGAACAACTATCTGTTAGACTTGTACGAACATTTCCAGTATATTACTCTTAATTCAAATTTTCTCCCTACATGGATAGGATAGTATAGGATAGTATAGTTAGCTTAGTTTAGGAATAAATAGATAATTGATAAGGCAAGAGAGATAAGATGAGAGGTAAGAACTTGTGCATCGCTAGCCTGGTTTTTGTCTGTCAATTATATGCATTTAATTAGGCACTTGCATTTCATCCTTTAATTAAAAAAAAACACATAAACGGTGAACCGAGCCACAACTGGTAAAGAACTTAAACAAATCAATCTATGGTAGCCAGATCGTTAACCAGACAGATTCCCCACACCAAATGGTGGACGATCTAGTTGGGACCGCTTACCAGGGAGTATACCTACTGTTGATGCTTGGGAATTTTCAGGCTTCAACATGAAGGTGAATCCTTAGTACATGCTAAAGGAGGAGGTTAAGGTGGAATAAATTTAGGACCTTCTTCACGATCATCATCATCATCATTTATTGATGATGCAAGTGAACATTCTTTGAAGAATAAGCATTCTAAGAAACCTTCTCATTCTCATGATATGCCATTACTTAAATTAGATGTGGCACTTACATGGATCCATCGAATTTTTTCATGTGGAAGGGACCATATAGGGTACAACACATGTTATCCAACCAAGAAATTCCATGTGGAATTCCTGGATCGACTATTATGGTTTGGTTCACCAAAAATACGGCAGGGCTGACCGGAGTTGAACCTGTCACCTCATTTACAAAACACCAATGCATGAACTAGTTGTCACTTAATCCTATAGTTTACAACTTCTATTTAAGTTTTCAAACAATATTATTGTCGGGAAAAGGGATTAGGGGATAATCCCCCAATCCCATGGAACATATTGTATCAGCTTGGAACCACATCTAGAGTCTGCGGGCGGTGTATGTTATATGGATCCATATCCAAAGTCTATGAGGAATTTTTTTTATATATGAATTATATATAATTCGATGGTTTGGTTATTAACAAAAACGTGGTACCTATGACTTTGACACCAGGTAACCCATGCTGTAATACACAAGTGCTTCCAATACACTAACTCCTTATGGGTTATAAAATAACCATACTATATATTTTTAAGTTGAATTTGCATTGAATCCCGTTAAAGTGACTCCATCCGTGGGATTGAAAATTGTGGTTCTTTACTATATCAACAATGCAATGTTTCCAATGCTACTACATAGTTTAGAGTTTGAACAACTGAGGTACGCTATAGTGGGCATGCATATGAAGACGTAGTACAGTGGGAACACAAATTGAGACAGTATGGTGAGAGCACAATCTTGGAATTTGTGCCGCGGGGAGCACCTAAGTACTTGTGCAGAAGTAGGTTGACTTTATACTCAAAAGAATCAAAATTTCGAGAGAAGTGTAGATGTGACCTATTTTTCTCATCCTAAGTTGCAAAATTGAAGGGGGTATTCAGAGCCTTTGTTGCTAAGTGAATTATAGTAGAGTCTATACTCTAAAGTATAAGAATTTCCTGAAGAAGCTAGTGGCAGTTTTTGTTTCTGCATCTGAGTTTCATATTTGAAAGGTGACTTCAACATTTTCTCTGTAAGCTTATTTCTTTGTATTTTTTATCATTTTGAGATTAATTAAGAGCGATCTCACTGTTGGGAGTGGACCAGATATGTATCTAGTGTATCTGGTGAAATCCATTATCAAGTTTTTGTGTGATTTTGTTGGTATTGTTCTCTCTTGATATCTTCTTCACATTTCACATTCCAAATATGATGAATGGATTATGCAAGTTAATATTCATAAAAATTAGTGTTTAGTTAAGTGAATATGATCACATCACATTGAAAAGTGCACTATCAATTTAAAGATCTTGTTAATTGAAAAAGATTTGTTATCAATGAAGGACTAATAGTTGGATTGGTAAATTAAGATTTTCAAATCAAGTGGTATCAAAGCAGGATTGAAATATGGATGCTTACAAGATCTAAAATAAAGTGAGGTGAAGTCAATCTTGTAATTTTTAATTCGAAAATCCAAAGCATATTTTGTAAATGTGAGATGGAATTCATGGTAAATAAAGGATAGAAACACTCCTTGAGCCCTGAATAAGTTATGGCAACACTCCATGCAATGAAAGAAATAGTGAAATATTTGTATCAAAGAGTTCAAAGGGATAGGAAAGGTGAATCCCCAGTTTACACTGAAGGAGGAGGTGAAGGAGGAGGATCTTTAGGACCTTCTTCACCACTACCACCACCACCATCATATATTGATGATGCAAGTGAAAATTATTCCAAGAATAAGCATTCTAAAAAACATTCTCATTCTCATGATATGTCATTACTTAAATTGGACAACTAGGTCAAGAAGGTAGAAATTTACTACAAGGTACAAGAGATCAAAGAAGACACCGCAAAGATTCAATTGGCTACTCTTCGCGTGGGAGATATAGCTTTAATATGGTGGAAAATTTGAACTCATGTTGATATGGTATAACACGTTAAATTCATTTCTTCTTGGGTTGAATGCATTGATATAACAATTATATCCTTTGGCATATATTCAAACACATATGATTGAATCGTTACATCTAAGACAATTAAAAGGGAAAAATTTTCAAACGTATATGCAAAAATTTAAGAAAAAAGTTTTAGCATTGAAAATTCCATTACACACTCGTGAAACTCTTCTTAAGTGCATTCGTGGTTTGTATTCTTATCTTCGCCATACTATTTTTATGTTTAATCGTACTAATATTGATGAAGTGTCAATACAAGATACTCATCTTGAATCTAACAAAGGTAAGCATGGTATGGATAATGTGTACAAGAATCCACCTAAGTTCGAGAAGTAGTTGAAAGGAAAAGAGAAGGGTAAGAAGACAACTACAGTGAAGAAAGAGGTAGAAAATCCTACATGTCCTCATTGTGGTAAGAAAGGGAATGTGGGGGTGAAGTGTTAAAAATTGCATCCTAAGTTACTACCAAAGAAGCTTCAGGACAAGGGGAAGCATAAGACTACTGCCACAGTGCAACAAGACCCTGGGTTTGATTCAAGACATGAGACAAAGATCACTGTAATGGGAAGCAAAGGTATAAAATGTAGCTCAATTTATTCTATTCAATCTCCTAAGTTTGGAAATGATAATAAAAAATAAATGAGCTTTTCCACATCAGGGTGATAGTGAAACATACAAAGGTAGATACTTTGTTTGATAGTGTCTCTCAAGTTAATTTGATTTCCAAAACTATTGTTAAGAATTTGGGATTAAAGACTGAACCTCACAAGAATTCTTACCCTTGGGTACAAAAGGATACTCAATTACAAGTAACTAGATAATGTACACTTAAATTTGTAATTTCTTCCAAGTTTACTGATGAGGTTGTAATATATGTTGTCCCTCTTGACATATGCATAATAGTCTTGGGTAGCCCATATCTTTATGATAGAGAAGCTATATTTTATCGTGAAGAAAATTAGTGTCATGTTTTCAAGGATAGGGTTGAATATATTGTTAGATCTCATCGAATGAAGAACAATATTTTAGTAGTTAGTGCAAGATAGATGAAGATACTTGTGAATTCTAGTAAGTCTTTTGTTCTTATGGTTATCAAACCGAAGAGAAATATGTATCTGGTGCCGTTGCAGGTTGTGATCCAAGTCATAAGCATGAATTATTTTAAATCATTTCTCATTATGATGGTGTGTTTTAGGAACCTAAGGGGATTCCTCCCAAGAGGGAGATTGAGCATGATATTTGTTTGAAGCAAGATGCTCCTCTACCTAACAGTGGTATGTACAAGTAATCAGTGATAGAGAATGTAGAGATCAAAAAGCAATTTAAGGAGTTGCTCAACAAGGGAGTCATAACTTGTAATTTTCCATGCAGGTCTCCAATTGTATTGGTTCCTAAGAAAGATGACACATGAAGGATGTGTGTTGAATTCCGAGAATTAAATAGATCATGGTAAATAATCATTACCCTCTTCCTAGAATTGATTACTTATTGGATCAATTGAAAAATGTTGTCGATTTTTCTAAGTTGGATTTGAAAAGTGGTTACCATCATATTAGTATTACAAATAATGATGTGTTGAAAACTACTTTCAAGACCAAGAAAGGGTTGTTTGAATGGTTAGTGATGCCATATGGTTTATGCAATGCTCCTACGACATTTATGCAAGTGATGAATGTTGTTTTCAAGCCCTTTGTTGATGAATGCATGCTTAGATGAAATTTTGGTTTTTATTCATACTTGGAAGGATCATGTAATGCATGTAAAGAAAGTACTTGATGTACTGAAAAAAGGAGAAATTATGTGTAAAAGTGTCTAAATGTGAGTTTGGAAAGTCCTCTCTAGTGTACTTGGGTTATGTTGTAGGGGATGGTTAGTTGAAGGTAAATCCCTCTAAGGTGGAAGTCATCTTAAATTGGCCCAATCCAAGTACTATGATCGAACTAAGAAGCTTCCTAGGGGCAGTACAATATTG
Organism: Pseudotsuga menziesii; assembly: GCA_001517045.1. Lineage (NCBI taxonomy): Eukaryota > Viridiplantae > Streptophyta > Pinopsida > Pinales > Pinaceae > Pseudotsuga > Pseudotsuga menziesii. The sequence goes on from LPNX010850982.1 coordinate 246,809, forward strand.
GAGAAAATTGTTGCTAATTTCTCATGTATAGAAGCTCCTTTGCATGTATTGAAAAATGTGAAAAGGTATTTCTTTCGGGAGGACATAATCAAGGAGGAAAGCTATTGAAATCCTTTGAAACATTGAAAGATAAGTTGAGTACAACACTAGTGTTGGATTTTCTATATTTGCAACAGCCATTTAAATACAAATCGATGCAAGTGGATATGTCATGGGCCAGTCTTGATGCAACAAGGTAATCCTATTTGTTACCATTATGAAACCTTTACACAAGTAGTAATTAACTATCCAACATATGGTAAGGAAATGTATGCTTTAGTACAAAGTGTGAAAAAATGGAAGCATTACTTTATGGAAAGGAAACAATAATAACACATAATCAAACATTACAGTATTGCAATCACAAGAAAAGCAACAACAATCAAGGAATTTTCGTTGGATGGGTTTCTTACAATAATTTCATTTGGAAATCAAATATAAAAAGGGAATACATAACAAAGTTGTAGACCTGTTATTAAGACCAGTAGTCTATGTATCCATAATATTAATACATACTTCTTTAACATATGGAAGTTTTGTTAAACACAATGCTAAGGAAGATGATTTTTAGGATGTGTATGAAGCTCTCATTAATGGAAATCACAATGAAAAAGTCACCAAAGAACCAAGACGTCATGTCTGGGTGATGTGAAGTATATTCAAGTTGGTCTTAAAGGGTACATATAAACAAAGAAAAATGGAGAGAGATAAGGAGAGTTAGGGATATTTAACCTCACTTACTAATTGATTTGTACTTTTGGTGGTCCAAAAAGCTCCCTAGAGGGGAGGAATGATCCAAGAGGATACATGATTGCTAAAAACATTATAGTCTCAAATGCCATTTAGAATAGAACAATTGTGTAGGTTTCAATAAGATATTTTCGACGACGCTTGAATCACCTCAAATGAATGTCGTATGAGGAATATATTGCACTCTGGAGTTTTGACAAAACTAATAAAATGGGCCAAAAATGGGGTGACACGTGGCATGTATGGACATGTTGTACACCAATGTGGAATCACTAGTAGGTGCCACATGGTCAAATGTACCATGAATTGGTACTGACTGGGAAGTGATGTGGTGCTTACATGGATCAATAACAAGGAATTGCCACGTGGTAGTCCTAGTTGGACTATTACAGTGAGTTCACCAAAAATATGGTAGAGTCGAAGCCACAACCTCATTTACAACACACCAACGCCTTTGCTGACGCACCAACTAGTTGTCACTTGAACCTATAGTTTGTAACTTCTATTTGAGTTTTCAAACGGTCCTGTTAGTGTTGGTTTTTTATCGTTTAATCAATATGATCTAGGATATTATCTGAAAGAATAACATGCACAAAAATACTCACAAGAGACAAAAGACACAAATAATTTTTCTCGAGGAAACCATAAAGGAGAAAACCCCGCAACTTCCTCAAAGATAGAATGAGTACCAATAGAAAAAGTAAAACCCAAAGACACAAAGTTGATCTCCGACAATTTCTCTCTATCTCACTTGTGCGAGATACTTCTCTCTCACTCATACACTACTGTTGAGTTAGTGTGTGTTTAAAATAGAGAGTCTCACTCTCTATTTATACTTGTTTTCCACTTGACAATTACTCTACAAGGCCAACCTCACTAGGAGAGTCTAATAACCCTAATACAACTCAATTGTGGGGACTATTTTTGTAACTTACAACAGAGGGTTAACCTCAACTCAATTGTGGGGACTATTGCCCTAATTTATAATAGAGGGTTAACCTTAATGGATTTACATGACTTTATTATATTAATGACTCTCCTAATCAGAGGAACAAACATCTCCGTCGGAGTACAATGAAATACAATAAGAAATATACAAGTGAATACATTCCGAAGTTACAAATACATCAACACTCCCTCTTAACTAGGAAGGTATTCTCTGGACACAGTTCATTAGCACAAGTCTTCATTACTGGATCATCATCAAAGCTAGATCATCATCATCACTACTCCTGCTATCTCAAGAAAATGGTGCCATCTCAATTCTACTTGTCATAGAAAGTTCTACAGAGCCAACCCTTTTTCATGCTAGATGTAGGTCTCATCACTTATATCCGGCCATGGGAGGCCCATCCTGACACCATGTTGAAAAGGCCCAACAATTACATATGACCATGGGAGGCCCAGCCTACCACCATGTCAGAAAGTCCCATCACTTACATCTGACCATGGTATTAATTCTTGCACATGATCTAGGAACTAAGAATCAATCTCATGAAAGAATAATCAACAAATACTCATGAAATGGTGTTAATCGGAACCGGAATTGGTTTCCTCTTTGTATATTTAATAAACAATGAATGGTTACAATACCAATGTCAAGAAATAGCTTGATTCCATGAAGAATTCGAATACCTAAGGAGACAATTCGAATTCAGTGAGTGAGTCTAGCTTAAATGACTCTCAACCATTGGTTCACACTCAGTTAACCACTTGACCAAAACCCTAATTGACTCACCAAACCCTAACTAAAGTTGAAGTGCAATAAATGACTGAATCTCAACTGAAGGAGATCAAACACATGTCATAGAAATCTAACCATCAAGTGCTAGTGCTCCATGACTTTAATGAACCCCAATGAGGTTAACTGAAGCTGAACTGACCATCAGAAGTTGGTGGAGGAGCCTTGTTGACTCTAGATCATTAAATAATAATAAATAATCATTAAATAATATATTTAATGAGAGGAGGCACCTTGACTGACTGGTTGAACTGATTGTAACCACCAGTTAGCAATTAGGTGCATTAATATCACCCCCGAAGTGCTCCAGTTAGCCTCCTTGACTATAGGTAGGAATGGGTGTGACTGGATGATGGAAATTAATGCTCCAATGATGTCAATTAATGTCAATTATACTTAGGATAGTGGTTTAACTAGGCCAATTTGACCAAAAAGAGTGTGTATGATGGTAAATGTCTCCAACACCCCCCCCCTTCAGCTATACTCGGGAAGAGTTAGAAAACATAGATGCATAAAAATGCTAGGGCCCTGGAAACTAAGGCCATAGGTCACCCTATACAATGTTGAAACTGAAACAATGCTCAAAACAAACTAAGTGAGGAAAAGAAGGAAAACCCAGTGGGAAAACCCCCCCCTCAAGCTGAACACTGAAAGTAGTCTGGATCACCCTAATGAACTCACCCCCAATAGTGAACGGAGGTAAGTGAACTTCTTTTATGAAAATATATTGGTGAATATGTCTGCAATCTGCTCATCAATTAGGCGGTATTGCAGAATGATGGTCCTGTCATGCACTAGCTCCTTGATGTAGTGCATGTGAATATCTACATGATTGGTCCTCTACCTGGTAACTGGATCCATGGATATCTTAATAGCACTCTGGTTGTCACAAAAGAGGACAGTAGACAAAGTAATACCAAGATCAAACTCTGAAATAATGCCTTGCAACCAAACTGCTTGGATGCAAGCATTCACCGCTCCTCGATACTCGGCCTCTGCTGAAGATAGTGCTATGGAAGACTACTTTTTGCTTGACCATAAAATAGGGCCGCCACCAAACATGAATACATATCCAAAAGTTGAATTTCAATTGATAGAATCACCCACCCAATCGGAATCTGTGTATCCAACCAGCTCTAGCTCGGAGTCTGCAGCATAGTGAATGCCGTAGGTCCTAGTTCCCTGAATGTACTGGAGGATCTTCTTGGCTGACTTCCAGTGAAGATCATGAATATTCTGCATGTATATTGATACAGCATTCATGGCATAACAAATATTAGGCCTAGAATGTGTCAAGTACAACAAGCTACCAATCAGCTGTCGATAGATAGTGCAGTCCATGGGAGGTGTGTGTTTTCCTTCTTCAAGGTTGATCCCTGAAAGAAAAGGGAATGGTGCAGGCATACATTCAACCATGTTAAACTTGATAATAGGTCTGAAATTTATTTGGACTGATTGACCATAATCCCATCATAATTTTTCTCGATTTCGAGCCCCAAAATTTGTTTTAGAAGCCCCAAATCACTCATTTCAAAGGCATTGTGGAGGGCCGTTTTAATGGCTGAAATGGAGGCAATTGTGCTACCTGTGATTAGTAAGTCATCAACATATAAAACAATGATAATTATATGAACATCATGCTGCTTTAAATACCCATTTGGATCTGATCTATATCTCTGAAAGTTTTGCGAGAGACGGAAGGAATCCATCTTGGAATACCACTCTCGTGGGGCCTGTTTTAACCCGTATAGTGACTTCTTTAGCTTGAAAACCAAAGATGGATCAGTGATTTAGCCCTTAGGCTGCTTCATGTATATATCCTCATTAATATCTCCATGTATAAATTCTGACTTAAAATCCATGTGATGCACCTCCCAGTGCTTGGATGCGGAAATATCCAAAACAAGGCAGATGGAGTCCATTTTTGCAACCAGTGCAAAGGTCTCATGGTATTCCACTCCTTGGACCTGAGAGAAACCTTTTTCTACCATCCTTTCCTTATATTTTCAGGTGCTTCCATCAGTAGCAACCATTTTCCGAAACACCCACTTGCATTGAACCAATTTCCTTCCTGGAGGAAGAGAAACTAGCTCCCAAGTAGTGTTTTCTGAAGAGAATTCATCTCTTCATCCATGGAAACTTGCCATATAGGATCATTCTGAGCATGGTAGTAGGATTTTAGATCTGAACTAATCATCAAATATCAAGTTTTAGACAGTAAATTATCAGAACAAGAGAGCGCAATACCTACTCTTTGGAAATCAGACCGGGTTCTCCTTGGACCATCCAGATTTCCAATGTTGTCTCCTGCGAAGGACAGTGTCTGTTGGGCCCATGTAGGAAGATGATTTTGCACTTCAGGTTCTGATTCAGTATCTGATTATTGCTGCACATTGATATCAGAAATCAGAGGATCCAATTCAGGGTCATCACCCCCAATTTCATCATCCAAATATTCAGTGGAATAGGAAGGAAATTCAACAGTTTTCTCCTTCACTAGTTCCACCTCTTGAAGAGGCTCATCGAACTTGACACTTCTATCGATGATGATATGTTTGGTATTGATATCCATCATCTTGAATCCTTTAGATTCATCAGGATACCCAATAAATAGACATTCTATGCTCTGCGGTTGCAAAGCCCTTCTTTTATCAAGTGGAATCTGGGCCCATGTAGTGGACCCAAACACCCATAGGTTCGACAAATCTGGCTTATGTCCGAATTATGCTTCGAAAGGAGTCTTTCCTTTCACTGATGAATGTGGCACCCTGTTATAAATTTATTCTATAGCATGCATGGCTTCATCCCACAAATTTGCAGCAAGCTTCTTTGACTCCAACATACAGGTGGTCATCTCTTTGAGAGACCGGTTCTTCCTTTCCACTAGTCCGTTCTGATGGGGAGTGTAGGGAATTAAATGTTGGACCTGAATACCACTTTGGGAGAAAATGTACAGAAACTCATTGCTGACATACTCCCCTCCATTATCAGATATCAAGATCTTGATCTTAAGCCCAGAGGCATTTTCGATCAAGGCCTTCAATTCAAAAAAGTTTTCACATACTTCTGATTTCTTTTTGAGAAAGAAAACCCATGTATACCTTGAAAAATCATCAATAAAAGTAAGGAGGTACCTTGATCCATTCATGGATGTGATAGGAATCAGACTTGTTATATCAAAATGTATCATCTCCAATATGCTTGTAGCTCAGTTTTCCTTCCCCCAATCGAACTTGTGCTTAAGGTGTTTTCCAATCACACAACCCTTGCAGACTCCCGTGCTTGCCTTGATGACCAAGAGGCCTTCAACCATGGAGTTTTTCTGTAATTACTGCAAATATTTGAAATTAATATGGCCAAACCTCTCATTCCATAGCCTATTAACCTCATTTCCATGAGTTAGCAGAGCGGTGGGCTTTGCATCCGCAACAAAGTGAGAGAACTCATAGGCTTTTGCATGATGATTTGCAAGGTATTTTGCAATGAGTTTCCCAGATGCAATTTATGTTATCTCAACATCATTTGGGATGAAAGAGACTCTCTTAGGCATTCCTGTATGTGTCATTTGATAGACACTAAGGAGATTTGCTGCTAGAGATGGTACATACAAAACATTAGAAAAAAAACCATTTTCTAGATTTATAGTACCTTGTCCTTCGGAAATGATGGTGGAGTCATCTCCCATGTGGATGGGGATGTATTTTCCGGTCTCCAAGGATGAAAAGGAGTCTTTTTCATCCATCATGTGATTCAAATCTCTACTATCAATCAACAGTGCTTTGGACTTCAAAGTGATTTCCATGAGAGCATGACCTTTCTCATGCTGTGGTTCCCGATCTTGGTGATCTCTCCTCTGAAAGCTCTCTGAAAGATTGCTGTGATTCCTCTCAAGGAGAGAGGTTGCTTCATCAAGATTTTTCTTCATGCAGGCATGTTTAGGGTGAAAACCATTCCTGCAGTAAGAACACCTGACTTTTTCTTTCCCATCGTGCCCTTTTCCTTTGTTCTTCCTTGAGCCAGAAGATTCATCATGCTGCTGATTTTCAACTCTAGGCTTGGGAGCATCAAATTTAGTTTCCTGATTTTTCTACTGCTTTCCTTTACCCTTTAGATGTTTGGGCCACGGGACATGGAGGGCTTGACCACGGGAATATCGGATGATCCCCATCTAGACAAGCTTGTCATGTTGATTAGTTAGGGACTCAATGAAGGAATTGAGTGTAGGCATCTTCCATCCGGGGGTTGTTAGCTTCCCCGCACGGAATGTAGAAAAAAAATTTGAATAATCAGCCCTGAGTTTGAAGAGGATGGCTAGGATGAGCTGATCATCCTCCTTCTCCACTTTGCATTACTTCAAGAGTAAAACAATATGCTTGAAATTTGTAAAGAAATCATTCAGAGTCTCGAAATTGGAAGGTTGGAGAGACATGAGTTCATTTTCGAGTTGGTAAACTCTCAAGTCATCATGCTTTCCATATAGAGATTCCAATTTGTCCCATATTTCTTTCGGTGTCTTCAGATCCGTAAGATGGAAGAGAAGGTCTTTGGAAATAGAGAGGCACAAGAAACTGAAGGCTTCATCCTTCTTGTTCAAGAATCTTGATTTTTCTATGGTGGATCCAGGCTCAACTTTAGTGTCCATGGAGACTCTATGGAGTCCTTTGGAGCGCAAATGAATCTCCATTTTATTTTTCCATGTGTGGAAATTGTATGGAGTCAAGAGAGGTACTGAGGAGGCCATCTAGATATGCTGTAGCGAATGCTTCACCTGTAGAAACCTGAAAATCAAAATAGAAAGGGCAAAATAAGGTCGGACAGCCTGCACATTTTAGGCTTTCATCACACCCAGCATAGTCAATCAAGCAAGCTTGATCAACAAGTTCTTTACTTGGGATATTGAGTGGTAAGCCTTAGCTTCTGGTGCAGTGTTGGAATTTTTAGCTATTGCTCACTTTTCATGGAGAAATCTGTCAAAAAGTTTGTTTTTGAGAGATAGATCTTCGTCTCGCCATATGCTCTGATACCATATTAATTCTTGCACATGATATATGAACTAAGAATCAATATCATGAAAGAATAATCAACAAATACTCATGAAATGGTGTTAATTGGAACCGGAATTGGTTTCCTCTCTATATATTTAATAAACAATGAATTGTTACAATACCAATGTCAAGCAATAGCTTGATTCCATGAAGAATTTGAATACCTAAGGAGACCATTCGAATTCAGTGAGTGAGTCTAGCTTAACTGACTCTCAACCATTGGTTCACACTCAGTTAACCACTTGACCAAAACCCTAATTGACTCATCAAACCCTAACTGAAGTCGAAGTGCAATAAATGACTGAATCTCAACTGAAGGAGATCAAACACATGTCATAGCAAGCCAACCATCAAGTGCTAGTGCTCCATGACTTCAATGAACCCCGATGAGGTTAACTGAAGCTGAACTGACCATCAAAAGTTAGTGGAGGCACCTTGTTGACTCTAGATGATTAAATAATAATAAATAATCATTAAATAATATATTTAATGAGAGGAGGTGCCTTAACTGACTGGTTGAACCGATTGTAACCACCAGTTAGCAATTAGGTGCATTAATATCACTCATAACACCCCCGGAGTGCTCCAATTAGCCTCCTTGACTGTAGGAGAAGGCTAAGTTATCCTCCTTGACTATAGGTAGGCGTGGGTTTGACTGGATGATGGCAATTAATGCTCCACTGATGTCAATTAATGTCAATTATACTTAGGATAGTGGTTTAACTAGGCCAATTTAACCAAAAAGAGTGTGTATGGAGGCCCAACCTGACACCATGTCAGAAAGGCCTAGCACTTACATTTGACCATGGGAGGCCCAGCCTGCCACCATGTTGGAAAGACCCAGCAATTACATCTGACCATGGGAGGCCCAACCTGCCACCATGTTGGAAAGGCTCTTCACTTACACATGACCAAGGGAGGCCCAACCTACCACCATGTTATAAAGGCTCTGCACTTACATCTGACCATGGGAGGCCCAGCCTACCACCATGTCAGAAAGGCTTTACACTTACATCTGACCATGGGAGGTCCAACCTGCCACCATGTCAAAAAGGATCTACAATTACATCTGACCATGGGAGGCCCAACTTACCACCATGTCAGAAAGGATCTGCACTTACATCTAACCATGGGAGGCCAATCCTATGACCATGTCAGAAAGGCTCAACACTTACATCCGACCATGGGAGGCCCAACCTGCCAACATGTCAGGAAGGCTCTCAGACTCATCACTTCCCCTTGGAAGGAACCTCGATCTGAAGAACACCAATATTCTCTTTGAAGTAGTCAAACTTCACTCTATCTATTTCTAGCATAGAATCACATAAGGGTTGATTACGTCCAAGGATAACCTGCAAGCTTCGCTAGGACCGATTACATCCAAGGATAACCTACATGACTGATTATGTCTAAGAAACCTACGAGCTTTGCTAGGATTTTATGGTTAGACTATTGAAATATTGTAACTTTGAAGAATATTCTATATGTATCTTTTGTGGTCCCCAATGGTCCTATCGGGAGAACCACTTGTATTATCTTGTACCCCGATGCTTCTAAACGGAAGAACTAATAAGAGTCATGAGGTTGTCCCCTCTAATTGTAAAGGTGGGTCATTAGCACCCTAGTGTGGTTACTTGAGCCTACATGTGTAAATCTAGCCTATGTGTCGAATGAGTTAGTTAAAGTGAACGGATGAATATAAATAGAGGTGTGGTGCTTCTCATTTGTGACACACACTCTCACGTGTGTAGCGCATTAGTGGAGAAGAGAAGTAGCTAGAAAAGGAGGAGGATCAGGCTTTGATCTCCTTGCTGGTTTTATCTTTTATCTTTTTGGGGACATCTATATTGAGGAAGATTTTGCTGGGTTTTTCCCTTTAGGGTTTTCCCAGGATAAATATTTATGTTCCTTTTGTATGGTTGTGCTTGTCTATCTTTCAGTGATCCTGTTTATATGCTTTTGTTATGAAAATGAAATGAAATACTGATGTCTTAGTTAAGCATATGAAAATTTAACATGGAATCAGAGCCACCCTAAAAGAAGACATTGTGCAGCTACAGAATCTAGGGCTTCTTACTTTGTGGTTCTCTCTCCACAATCAATCAGCAAAAGAAGGCTAGGCTGACTCTCCATTGAAGGGCGCATCTTTCTGTCGAAGCGAAATTCGATTCCGAGCATTTTCAGTTTTCGGTGCGGGAAATTAGGGCTTCTTGCAGAAGAGGAATTTTTGAGTGAGCCAAGCATAGGATTTATCTCCTCATCAAAATCAAATTTTAGACACCTGGATCAAGATTTTTGGTTGGGTGAAACTCTGGGAAAGTCAAACCCTAGTTTGACCCCGAGCTAGAAAAACCCTAAATACTAAAACTGCTACGTTTTGGTACTTTCACTATATTCCAATATTGGAGAAGTATCAGGAGCTGAAAATTGCAGAGAACTAATATAAACTCCTGATGTACACTGTGTCCAAAATTCAGCCTCATATTCGCTATATTCTTGGAGAAATGATATCTCCAAGTTAGGGTTCCAGCCTCTTCCATAATTCATCCATAAACAGGACACCTGGGGAGAACTGCTGTAGCTTGGGATACAGAGATCCAAATGGAATTCTTGAAGATGTTCCAGAAAATTCATGGATTTTAATTTCTGCGGTCCAAATTTCAGAACCAGAAGATGAAACGGTGACACATGGCAGGCCATACAACTTTGCTGTTCTAAATAGTCCTATAACAAGTCACCTTGGGAAAAGGATCATAAATACAAATTGGTGAAACAAATTTTGATGAAACCTATGGTTTTGGATCAGGGACATACAAGGTTACCTCAGTGCGAAATTTCAGACACAGAGGGGCAGCAATTGCAGAGATATCACAGAAACAGTGACAGGAATTTCTGCAGAAGCTGAATCGTCTGATTTGAAAGATTGAGATTTCCAGAATCCAAGTACATCAGTCAACTCACCTCATTCAAGAACATCTCCTGGTAAGGTCAGTTTCTCATTCCACAAAATTTCAATTTTTTGTAATTCTCTAGCAAGATGACTTCAAGCACTAAGCTTGAAGACAAGCTAGAAGGCATAGAGATTTTTCAAGCATGGAAATACAGGATTGGTCTCATTCTCCAAGAGAATGATCTTGATAAGTATGTCAAAGAAGAAGTGTCAGAACCTGAAGAAGCTGAATCCAAGGAGAAGCACAGAAAGGATATGATTAGGGCACAAAGAATTATTGTTGACTCCATTAAGGATTACTTGATTCCTCAAGTGTCATCCAAGAATACTCCAAAAGAAATGTATGATGCCCTTTCCAGAATGTTTGAGGGAAGAAACATCAACAGGAAGATGAATCTCAGAGCTCAACTGAAGAGCATCAAAATGAGTCATGGAGAATCCATCCAAGACTACTTTTCAAGGGTTTCCCAGATCAAAGAGCAACTAGAAGCTATTGGAGATAATCTTGATGAAGATGAAATGGTCATGACTGCTCTCAATGGTCTCACTAGACGCTGGGAGTCTTTTATTCAGATGATGTGTGCCAGAAAAGAAAGCATGAAGTTTGATATTGTATGGGAAGACTGCATTCAAGAGGAGACTAGAGTGGTAAATAGGGAATCCTTACTAAAAGCAGATGATCAATCCCTAGCCACTCACACTAAAAGAAGAAGAGGCCAATCAAACTTCAAGAGAAGAAATTTCAAGGAGTCTCATCCTCCCAGAAGAATCCAAAGGGTAAGAGAAAATCCTTCCTTTAAAGACTATTCTGGTTTTGAATGTTTTCATTGTAACAAGATAGGACACATTGCTTGAAATTGTCCTAAAAAAGGGCAAGAATATAGAAAGAGGATCAACAACAACAAAAGGCACCATGCCCATCTAGCAAATGAAGAAGAAGAAGAAGAAGGTCCCCCAAGAAAACAAGCACGAGAAGAAGATGCAAAAGAGTATGTGCTATTCTCTACACTCTCTGGATCTGTAACTCCTGGAGAAGACACCTGGATTATTGATAGTGGTGCTTCAAAGCACATGAAAGGACAAAAGAAAACTCTGTCCAAACTTGAAGAAAAGAGCTCTCCTCAAAAGGTATCCTTAGGAGATGACTATCAATATCCGATCAAAGGTGTTGGTGAAGAAAGCTACAAACTTGACTCAGGTAATCCCCTAAAAATGAAGGATGTATTATATGTACCTGGTCTAAAGAATAATTTACTTTCTATCTCATATTTAGATAAGAAAGGTTTCAGAGTTGCTTTCATAGATGGCCAAGTAGTCATGTGGCCCAAAGGAAAGAATATTGAAGATGCAATCATTATTGGTGAAGAAGAAGGAGGCCTGTATAAACTAAAGGGGCACTCAGAAACAACCCTAGGGCATGAATCCACTGACCCTAGTGAACTATGGCATAGAAGGCTTGCCCATATCAATTACAAGGCTCTACCTCATGTGAACAAAGTAGTGACGAGATTACCAGACATGAAGATCAAGTATGAAGGCATTTTCAAAGGATGTGCAAAGGGAAAGAACATCAAGAATCCATTTCCGAAAAGTGAAACAAAGACAAAAGGTACGTTGGAATTGATTCATTCAGATGTATGTGGTCCAATGTCTTCTACATCTTTAATTGGCTTTGAATATTATATCACATTTATTGATGACTTTTCAAGAAAGACTTGGATATACTTCTTGAAAGAAAAGAGTGAAGTGTTTCAAAAATTCAAGGAGTTCAAAGCCTTGATAGAGAATCTCTCAGATAAGAAAACAAAGACACTTCGATCGGACAATGGTGGAGAGTATAACTCAAAAGAGTTTGAAGCCTTTTGCAAAGACTCTGGAATCAAAAGGGAACTAACCACTCCCTACAATCCTCAATAGAATAGGGTTGCGGAAAGAAATAACAGAACCATCATGGAGGCAGTAAAGACAATGATTTATGATCAAGATATTCCAATGCATCTATGGGCAGAAGCAACAAGAACAGATGTGTATGTACAGAATAGAATATCCCATAGTGCTCTTGGGTTCAAGAGTCCAAAAGAGGTATTCACAGGAAAGAAGCCTGAGGTAAGTCACCTCAATATATTTGGTTGTCTAGTATATATTCATATACCAAAAGAGAAAAGAACCAAATTAGATCCATCCAGAAAGAAGGGGATATTTGTTGGATACTGTGAGGTATCCAAAGCATTCAGAATATACATTCCTGGATTCCATCACATGGAAATCAGTCGAGATGTGACATTTGATGAAGAGGCAGCTCTCAAGAGATCTAGGAAATGTTAACATGAATAAATGTATGAAGAAGATACATCTCCCACAAATAAAGAATCTACATGTCTCCCTAAAGATGAAGCTCCTGAAGAACATGACATAGCAGAACCTCAAGAACCTCCCATAATGGAAATAACAAGAAAGAGAAAGCCTACTTGGACAAGAGAAATTATATGAGAAGCAAAAAGGTATGGAGCCCCTGAAGGCTCCACAAGGGAAAGAAAGAAACCTAAGACCTTCTCCAACTATGTAGCCTTGATGTGTGATCTTGTAGATAAAGAACCTACAAACTTTGAAGAAGCGGTCCAGAAGAAAGAATGGGTAGAAGCAATGACTGAAGAATATCAATCAATAATTAAGAATGATGTATGGGATATAGTTCCCAGACCAGAAGGAAAGAGTATAGTATACTCCAAATGGATATACAAAGTAAAGCATGCAGCTAACGGAAGTATCGAGAAATATAAAGCAAGATTTGTAGCCAGAGGTTTCTCTCAGAAAGAAGGAATTGATTATGAAGAGACATTATTGTGGGGACTATTTCCCTGACTTACAATGGAGGGTTAACCTCAATGAATTTACATGAATTTATTATATTAATGACTCTCCCGATCGGAGGAACAAACATCCCCACTGGGGTACAATGAAATACAATAAGAAATATATAAGTGAATACATTCCGAAGATACAAATACATCAATAGTTAGTAGGGAAAAGGGATTGAGGTCTAAGCCCTCGATCCCATAGAAAATATTTTATTAACTTGGAACCACACCTAAATTCCATAAGAGATGTATGTTATATGGCACCATATTGAAATTACATGGGGAATGCTTATTATATATGAACTATATATAATCTGATGGTTTGGTTATTAACAAAAATGTGAAGCCCACATTGTAATACACAAATGTTGTCGATACTCCAATGCCTTATGGCTTGGCGAATAACCATATTATATATATTTTAAGTTAAATTTGTATTGGATCTCACCAAAGGGACTCCGTCCATGAGTTTGAAAACCATGGTTCTTTACTAAATAAACCACACAATATTGCAAACGTTGCTACAAATTTTAGAGTTTCCATGGATACCAAGGTATGGTATAGTGGGAACACATATCAAGACACAATATAGTGGGAACATAAATCGATACAATATGGCTAGAATGTAGTCTTGAAGTTTGTGCTGAGGGGAGGTCTCGAGTACCCGTGTAGAAGTAGGTTGAATTTATAATTAAAAGACTCAAAATTTCAAGAGGAGCATGGATGTGACCTTTGTTTATGAGCTTGAGTTGTGGATCTGAAGGGGGTCTTGAGAGCCTTTGTTTTTTAGCCAAGTATAGCAAAGTCTATACTCTAAAGTCTCAGAATTTCCTAAAGAATCTAGGCAGTTTCTGTTTCTACATCTAAGTTGTATATCTGGAGGGTGACTTCAACACTTTCTTTGTAATATTATTTATTTGTATTTTTCACCATTTTGAAATTAATGAAGAGAGGTATCACTGTTGGGAGTGGACTTAGAGAAGTAGCCGAGGTGTCTGGTGAACTTTGTTATCAATTTTTGGTGTGATTTTGTTGGTATTGTTCTCTCTTGATCTCTTCCTCACATTTAACATTCCACTTATGATGAATGGATTACACAAGTTAATAGTCATAAGTATGAGTGTTTAGTTAAGTGAAGCTAATCACATCACATTTCAAAGTGCATTTTCAATTTAAATATCTTATTAATTGAAAAATATTTGTTACCAATGAAGGACTAATGGTTGAATTGGTAACTTAATATTTTCATAACAATATTCATATTCTAGTATAACAAAGCAGTAAAGATACATTATGAGTGTAAAATAATTTTGAAATTGTTTATGATAGTAATTTAGATTTATACATGTAATTATTTTGAAACAAAATCCCAACACTAGATCTTTAAGTTTCCCACTTAGTGTTGAGGTGCTAAAAGGATATTTTTCTTTCCCACTTAGTGTTGAGGTCCTAGAGGGATAAAATAAAAATAGAAATGTATTTAGTGAACTATTTTACATAAAAAAATAAATTAATGATTGATTCATTTTGAGGGTTCTTAATATGAAATTATCTTTAGAAGAAGAGATTTTTTCTTGAATAATTGGATTTATCATAACAACAAAGGTAATAAATTATAAATATATCTCATTTTTGGTTTGAGCACAATTTTTTGTACACACACACATAACTAATTAAATAGATACATGTAAGTTAAATAGTCAATTGAATGAAAAAGAAACACACATGCATGTGCGTGGGGGAACACACACACATGTATAATATTTTTTCTAATGAAAACCTTGTAATATCCTCTCCATAACCATCAAGTATATATATAGAAGGCATCTCATTTATCAACCACAACAATTCTTGGTAACCCAACAAAACTCAAAAAAACTAGAACGAAAGACCTCATGATGAAATCCACCTTGAAAAAATCCATTTTAACTTATTAAGTGTAATGTGCCTTTTTGAATGTTTTTTAAATGACCAATTTTTTCACCTTTTTCCCTAATTTTGACCTTAACTAGTTTTGATGTCTAGACCTCCAAATTGACCAAAATGCTCCCAAATTTTCTCACAAGGTACATGAATGATATTATAACTTAAATATGATGTTCATGGATGTTCTATGACAACCCAATTACTTATTAAAACTTTTTTAATGTTCTATTCAAAGTAGGAGACTTTACTAGCAAATTGGGGCTCCAATTCCCGCTGGGTAATTGCCGGAAAGGGCTTCTCAAATGGTCCCAAAGTCACTCTAATTTATTAACAGAGGCAGGGGATGTGTAAGGGAAAATTTTAAATTCTCATATTAATCACAGTTCATTTTATACATGCTGTTATGACTCTTTCCAAAATAGCTCCCAAATCACAATTTCGACCCTTGGGGAAAATGCACCAAATCTTCTCCCAATGCAAAAAAAATGAGTAAAATGGATTCCAATGCTTAATTAATGAACATGAAAATTTTAATAAACACTAATTAAAGTACATCCATAATAAATTTATCATATATACATTCCTCCATTCGAAATAATCAGCATTACCATGGCATATATCAAAATAGAGTGGAAATGGTCATTGTTTGCTCATTAAAAATCAATTTGACACACAAATATTGGGTATTTCGACTTGAAACTTTATAATAATTGAAAAAATAGAATATTTAACTGATCAAAATCATAAATGGACAATTAAATTCTCTTCCAATTCAGAATCATCAGTATTACAATGGTTCACAACAAGATAGTGGGGAAATGACACTATTTCTTCATTGTTCAACATTTTTGCATGAATTATTTTGGGTATTTAAAACTGAGAGTATTATGAATGAAAAATAAAAATCATATACATCATAAAATAATATAATGGGTCATTATAATATTCCCCAAAGAGATCAATATTTAACCCAAAGCGCAATCCCTCCATGAGCAAGAATATGCCATAAAAACTGGAAATGGTTCAGAGAAAGTGCTGCAATAGAAGAATACAAAAGATGCATTGTAGATTACACCTAAAAATAAGACTCCATTAAATATACATGAAATACCTGAGTGGCCTCTCCAAACACCAACTTGGATGGGAATCTTTCACCCTCGAAATTGGCTAAGGCAAGAAAACTAGTCATCCACTAGCTCTCACAATTCACAAATGACAATTTCTAAAATGATAAAAAGAAATTATATTGGTTGATTAATATATTTTATAAACATCCTTATACTTCTAAGGTTACCAATCCATCCACAAACTCAATAAAATTTGAATTTTGGTGTGGGCTCAAGATTTTCCATGTGTCCTCCCTTTCCTAGCCTTCCATCTTCCCCCAATTTGAGTAGGAACCCGTTGAGCTTCCCCAAATCACATGAGAGACCTATTGGATGCTATATTTCGACCTGAAATGTCAGATATGTCAGATTTCATCCTTCATATCTGATTTGTTTCATAGGTGTCATAGCTTCTTCATCATTGTTGTCATAGAGGTAGGGAATCTAGTCCAAGTGTCTCACTAGCTCCAAAATGCCTCTTTCTCTTCCATGGGAGTTAATCTTTTACTCCAGTTCGACATGAATTTATTCATGCCAATTATATTGACCTTACAACTCATCCCAAGACCCTTGGTATTCTTATGGTTTCGAAATGACAAGAGGAGGATGCCACGCGGCATAGAAAATCTAGCTTGTGTGGGTCCCACATTCTCCATGTGTCTTCATGACCAATTTCCACTTTGATTTTCCCTTGTATTTATTTATTTATCTCATTTATTAAATATATATACCACTCTAATGTTCAAACATCATTTATTGTCCCCCTTATTCCAAATCCCAAAGCTTCCACCCCCAACCTAGGAAACTAGTAATTTTCATCCTTGGCAATTATTTGACCCTTAGCATCAATTTGACAAACTCTAATAAATATGGCATATGTGATTAGGCTATTGTGACCCAATGAAAAATTTGAGATATGACATTATACTAATCCATTGGAATTACAAAATTAAATGACATAGACATGATGTTTTATTCACTTATATGTGTGTGTAGAGAAAGAGAGAGTGAGGGGGGGTTGCTTGTTGTGAAAAGTGTAAATATTATTTTCCTAGATGGAGTATAAACTAAAAAAAATGAATGCAACATTGATGGTATGATTTATAAAAATATTTATATAAATTTGAGGATTACCTCCATTGAAGGCACCCCAATGGAAGATGCACTGTACATCACTCGATAAATACACACATAAAAGGACTTGTGTATCATGGAAAATGTAAATATGTTAAGATGCACATTTGAAGAATAAATTACATAAAATAAATAGAAAAACAAAATTTATCAATTGTAGATGCCCACAACATAATGCCACAGCCATAACATAAATGTTGAAATAAAACATGTATATATCACTATTCATTGTCATCACCCAAATTATCTTCCTCACTTGGCATGATGACATTGTTGTTCTAGAAAAGATGTTTTGATCTCAGATAATGTCTTAGTACAAAGCATCAATCCCTATGCAACACATTCGAGTAAAAGAACACTTGGTTGAAGTGATTTGGGTAAACATAAGGCTCCCTCTTTTCATCCCACGTATTTTTAGAGTTGATACTTATTATCCCACTGTCACGCTATTTATTTACATTATTTTGGTTGAAAGTATCCCACCATTTGCACCTAAAGGTAACACGTTGAAAAGATGAGAATTATAGTTGTATGATCTCTTGTATCTTTTCAATGTAACTTAACTTCCCATCTATTATGTTCTAATCACAATGACTAGCACAACTATATTGGTTGAAATCGACCACCACTACATAGTGAAATGTGGCACATCCATCATTGGTATCCTCACTGTGAAAATGATGTCCATATTCCCACATAGATGGGAACAAATGCAACTAAAAAACTGCGAACAATGGATAGTGTCATATGTTTAGTAATTCAAGCATTAACAAAAACATAATCCATGCTATGATCCAAACCATGCATTATAAAATGAACAATGTAAATGGAGATATTATTACAGATTTATTGCACCCAATCCCTATGTTTAGTGCATCCTCTTTACCACATGGGTAATGACCGTGCATGCCATATTTCTCCTTGATCTGGTTAAACACCCAACTATTGGGTTAGATCATTTTCATATTTTCTTATAAATAATCAGGATAAAGGATGCTTCTAGCATTCAACCATATGAATTATTTCCTGTTGCTTTCCCATTCCCTTCTCTTCTCTTCATACAATGCAACCCATGGTTATTTCGCCTCACATTGTAAATATTTAATTTATTGACGACATCAATTTTTTCATTCACTAATATATTCATGAAATGAAAATGATTAGTATGAGATCAAATATATATTACCTATTACTGTAAACAATTACCCTATATAAAATTGACAAAATATAAGTGATTTAATTTTGATCATGCACATTTTTCTATTTGTTTTGTGTATCTCCCCTTCCTTTTTTTCCTCATCTCATTGGTTTCCCCAAACCACCCCACCTAGTGTGTCATCAATTTGCCTCATGTATTTAATAACGTAGTAAATGACTCATATACTATTTATCCCTCTTCCATAGACCCCTTATTTTTTTCCCTGTATCTAACAAAACCATTCAAAATTTTCATGTACCACTCCAAGAAGAACATCCGACAACATGAGACCACCCAAACTAATTCAACCTCATCATTTAGGTGAATTAGAAGATGGATCTATGAGTCCATGAAACTTGGGGGTAGTTCCTTCTCAAACATACAAACAATATCAACAGTCTCTCAACACCATCATTTAATGTTAGCGATGTGAATCTCCTTTGATTTAATCCAAGATACAAATGCAGATAATTTCGTTATGGCTCATCTAGATTCTGGGGGAATTCATGGTTCACACAACTAGACACGAGAAAAGGATAATGACACTACATAATAAACATGTAAGAAATTAATTTGCATAAAAACCATGAATGAATAGCATATTATAACCTAAACTATAGAAAACGAAGCATGTAATTGACATGCATACCATTAGAAGGTTTATATTTTCATGTGATTTCAACCACACCAATTCTTCTTCTACTATGAAATAACGTCATAGAGATTACTCATACAATGAAGGCGTCTTCACACTCAATATAACATTGTTTTCCAAAGAAACATCACATTTCTTCAAAATCCATCGGACATCACCTTCTTTTATAAAACAAGAGGTTTTGACCTCTCCTCTACTTTCATTTCTTGGCCAATGTTTCTTTTTAGTATTCAAAGAAATAATATCTCTCTTAACAACCAATGTGTTAGTTTTTTTCAATGATGCGTGACTCCATAAAGAAGATGAAACTTTTTTGAATATATGCATGGGATCCAGTAAGTCGGCAATATTAAGATGCTCCCAATATGGAAGCTCATAAAACACATATTTCATTTTCATCCCAACATGCATTTTTCAACAAAAGTGTCGATAAATTCAGGGTCATCGAACACATGTTCCCTATTTGAATTAAACAAATCTGCAATTTTCTTCTCCTTCTTTGTGTCATATGACCTAATCCAGTGTGTTGGTGTCACTATTTCAAGTCTTCGAGTTCTCTCTGATTTACCATTGAAAAAAGTTGCTTATATTCTATAAAGGTGGCCTTCTAGGAGGAAAACCCATGAGAAATCATACACAATCTTTCATAAGTGACTGGACCACCTAGCCTTTATTGAAGGTCAACAACATTTACATTCATGATACCCTTTTGTTACAATACACACAATGTTATTGTATATATGACATGCTAGTTCCAAAGAAGGTGCTTGCATCAAATTAAGTTTGTGAAATAAAATTAGGGATATAAGCGAATCAATCAACATTCTTACTGGAGCAAACTCATAGTCCTGGATAACCATGCATGGCGTATGCACATATTCCATACAACATAAAATACCTCTCCACTGAGATGGGTATTGATACATCTTATACCTGTATCCATTCCAATAATTTCTTGATTCTTCAATCAATTGTTGGAGTTAGACATCTATATTCTTCAATTGTATTCTACTAGAAACTATAAGAGCTAACACAAGTTGTTTGTTGTTCATGGAAAACCATGGAGGAATATTGTAATTGATCACTGCCATTGGATGAAAAAAATAATTGGTGTTTTGGAAGGAATATGGGTTAAATCCATCAATGAAGCATATATAGGATACATTGACTGATGAATTCAAGGATGAATTACAAAGGCTTCGATTGAGAATGGACATGGCTATTAAAATTGAAAGAATTCACATAAATCCGATCTCACTTCTGTGTGAGGCATGCCATCCTTGCAATATGGATAATTCTTTGCAACAAAAAATATTTTGAATCCTTGGGATTATAGGCATGTGACTTAATATATTATGAAGAGGACCATGTGCCTTACCTTATATATATATATATATATATATGGTACCTTTCATGGACACATTTAGGACACATCTCTTTGTACATCTATTCACCTTTGTATAAAATACAATCATTCATACAAGTGTGATATGGCATGTACTCAATAATCAACTTTTTCAGTAGTTGCTTTTCCTATTTGCAGTTGTCTAGGAGGATGTTATCACTTGGAAGTACCTTTTCTTTGAGTAACCTATAACTGATGGTAATTATAAATTCTCTTTCTTTAAGCATGCAACAAATCTCTTTTCATCACTGTTTAATGGACTTGATAATTAGTTACCTCAGTAGTGTTGAGAAGCACATGTCTGTCATACCATGCCTTGCTTTCAAGTTGTACAACAACATTGTTTTCCTTAGTTGGGTATACCTTGATCCATGCCCAAAAAGAGGGGTGATGGAAGCATATTTCAGGCTTTTGAAGAAGGCATCGACAATATTAGTATCATTCTCGAGATCATATTATTGGAATGCACTTAACAACATTCCATTCATGGCATGGATAACCCATAAGAAATCATCCATACGAACCTCTATATCAGTGTTTTCATCCGCAACCCATGAATAACTAGTGTTACTATAGATTTTATGAATTGGTGACTCGAGGCATTGTGGGAATTGCATAGGTGGTTGTTTCAACCATGCTTTGTATGCTTCCTCTCTAAGCTCTACTTGTTTAGTGACCTTCTCTCGAATTGACATCATACTTGGGTGCAATGGTAGATGGTAGACATGTTGATCATCATCAGAATATTGGTTGTGAAAAAGTTGAACATTAAATCGATGATATTAGTAAAAACAATACATTTAATATGTTGAAACATTATACCATACATTTATTATAAGCATGGAATTGTTTTTCAATGGTACACATGAAGTCAACCACTTTATAACACAAATGTGGAATTAAGCAAAAAACATTAACATTAATTCCATCGAAAATCCAAAAATACAATTACTCAATGACCTTTTTCTTACGCCCCAAGGGGATGTCTAAATGTAGACATAATGCAAGTAATTTTTTGTGAGTAGTTGGTGGTCTATGGAAATTATAATTTATTAACAACTTGTCACTAGGAGACAAACTATGTATTTCATGCACAACAACAAATTTTGATGCCATTTTTTTAATAAATAACTCTTTTCCATTGGAGTGTTCTTCAAATGAACAATTTTCACTAAACAATGAGCACCTAGAGCTATTTATGACCCTACAATGTTCCCATGAGTATGTGGATGACCATCTATAACACCGTATCCAAATGTTATGGAGAAGAAAATCCATCTTCATAAAAATAAATAAACTAAATATTGAATTGAATGATTGATGATATGAACATTACAATGATTGGCCCACTTAAATATAACATGGGAATCAATATTGAGGAGTCACATCCTCTCATTTAATTATATTTAATATTCATTCATTATTATTATTAATGTATATATTTATTTATTATTTGTATGTTCATAACATTTCCTTCCCCTTAAGGGAATCTTTTTCCTCAAAGATGAATTTGTTAATGTCATGTTTTTCTTCGGATTTGTATTGAATGTTGATTTGAGCTATGTGATCTAGATTGTTTCCTTTATCTTGACGTGGGTATGGACCCCTTTTGTGCCATGGTTCCATTTACTTAGGTGATGAACTTCTTGGTCCATGCAATCAATACTTGATTTCCTTCCATCTGAATTCCATGTATTCTTTTTGTAGTTGGTAGAGTAAGTTCCTAACAACATTAACCAGTCGACGCCTAATATCACACCTACTTCTTTGAGTGGTAAGGAATAGAAATTGTGTTGTAGGTATATGTTTTTTATTTGCAATGGCACCTTATGGAATTTTCCTAATTCTTCTATGTATTGATCACCTATGGTTGACACCTTGAGATTTTTCACCAGGTACACGAAAACATTATGTTATTTTTCTCTATTGATATCTATTAGATTGTGTGTACTTCTAGAGTCAACTAGAATTACAATGCCTTTATCCTTTGATAGATCATATAAGTGATAACCTATTTGGTCATGTTTGTTCTGATTTTGTTGCATGGAGTAAGATTTGTTCATCCTTGTTGTTGCAACTTCTTAACTGAGGTGGAGTATATTTCCTTGTAAATAACTAGCTTTCCTTCTTTTGGGTGTTAATTTTCATAAGTGTCATGAAATATTCTTCTTTAAAATTTTGTTGGATACATGTAATTGTCGCTATTTATACTTCACGGGTGCTGGTGTCCGCATCAGAGTTGGATGTATCTTCTTCTGTAGGGACCTATAATTATTTCCCATTTATAATTTTGTAGTGTGTTGTGTGATTAGTTCTACATTAATGGTATGGGATCCAATCTTTTCCACATCGACGACAAGTAGTTTTATTATTTTTTTTGTCATTTTCGAAGCAACTAGTGGATGTTTTTGAACTTGTTTCAACTCCATAGCCATATGATTGAGTATTGTTGCTCTGATGACCTATTTCCCAGTTGTTTCCTCAATATATGCATTGTGTTTCTTGTTGTCATAAATAACGTTGACCAAGGTTTTCTTGTCTTGATTTTTTTAACTTGGCTTCAATACTTTTTCCTTATGTCTGGCCTTATCCAGGTTTGAGACATTGTGTAATTGTAACTCATCTCTAATGTATGGCTTGAGTCCATGCACATACATCTAGATTCATTGATTCTTTGTTAATTCTGGTACTCATGTGGCCAATGCTTCCCATTCCTAGGTATATTTCTCCACGTCACCTTTTTGTTGTAATATGGTGATTTTTGCGAAAACAATATTTCTCAGTAACATATTCAAATATTTTGAATAAAACATTTTTTAACGTGTTGTAGTTGTAGGCACACACATTTGTTGTAAGCTTCCACTACATGTACGAATTATATGCTCGAACTTCCAATTACATCAAAGCATATTTTATTTTCTCGTTGTCGGATAAGATTTTGTGGATACAAAAGTTTTCTTTCGCCTTGTTGAGCCAATCGATGCTATGTATTTTTTATCCATCGAACTTTGGTAATTCTAGTTTGGACTTAATCGAATATCCACCCATTGGTTGCATTGAAACTAAATGCGGCTGGTTGAAATTAAAGGCTGAAAAGTGGTTATGATCCGTGTGGTTTTGTGGAATTTCAACCTTGATGAACTTCTATTGAAGATCAATTGTATATGTGAATCCAATAGGATGAGTTGTAGAAGCATCTTTATCCCTAAAGTATTGAATGATTTTATCTAACCCTTATTCTAGGATAATTTTCATTTCCTCTCGTACCTTCCTCATTTCCCATGACACTTCTCCATCAACTTCATATTGTACATTTTGTGATAGCTCTTCTTTTCCTTCTCGTAACTCCGCTTCAAGTTTATACAACCTGTAGTTTACACCTTTGAGGATTTTAGAATCTTGGGCTTGGTTTTTTTCCAATTTTCCAATTGATCCTTCATCTCGACCATTGGAATTTTTGCTTATCAAGGGATTTTTTTTTAAAGATAATAATTAATAATTGTTATATTTAATAATTTATTTGTATTCTTAATAATAATATTTATTATTAAAAATAATAGCTATTATAATATTTTTGAAAAAGGTGTACTTAGGGTTTAAAACCCTTAACTATGGCATGGATTTGGAGTGAGAAGGGAGGTGGAATGAAGGGGGGGATTAGGAGAAAAATACAGGGAGGAAAGTGGGAAGGAGAGGGAATTAAGTGATTGTGATCATGGGCGTGGAGTGAGGGAAGAGCAAGGGCATAATAGAGGAAGCATAAGAGGGCACATGAGGAGATGGAAGGGGGAGTGCACATGTGGATATGGAGCATCAACTCAATTGCGTGGGGAGGGGAGGAGGGAGGAGGACTAGAAATGGAGGGTGGGAAGAAGGGGACCAACGCAGGAGGTGATGGGAAATGGGCGTAGGTGGGGTGCAATATTTGGAAGGAGTAAATGCATAGAGCAGGTGCACAGAGTGAAGAGGGATACAAGGATCGATCAATGAGAGAAGCAAGTAGCGGAAGCATGTAGAGATGGATGCCAGTTGCGGTGGAGTTAGATGATGGAACCCTACATGGAGAGGGCACGAGTGAGGATTGAGACCACTCTAATACCAATGTAACACCGAATCTGAATTTTATAGAAGAAGAGAATCCATCTTCATAATAAAAATAAACTGAATATTTAATTAAATGATTGATGATATGAACATTACAAGGATTGGCCCAAGTAAATATAGCTTGGACATCAATATTGAGGAGTCACATCCTCTCATTTAATTATATTTAATATCCATTAATTATTGTTATAAATTATTATTAATGTATATATTTATTTATTAATTTTATGTTCGTAACACCATCAATAAATGATAGGCTCTTCTTATTAAAGTTTCCCAAAGCATAACCATTCATGTACATACTATACATGGAAATACTAAGTTTGTATTTAAGAATATTCAAGTAATTAGATAAACTATAAAGAGGACCACAAAATGGCATAAGTGTTACTGATTGTTTGGGAGGAATGAACACATATGAAAGGATTAAACAACCCAATATTTGCATCATTTATTTTTTACTTTTCCATCTTGTAATTGTTACAACAATAGGAGAATTCAGTCCCAACATTCATAATAGGCAAGGAAGACGACCAAGTTCCATACTAAGCGTGATTGTAACTTGTTTGGTATTTACTTTGCATATGGATGGGAAGAGAGAATTTATCGCTACCCTTCAACAATTAAACCAACCTTTGTCTATACTTGGAAATTTTTGCTCTTAGCTCATACAACATTTTGTATATCCTTGTAGAGATTTTTGGGTGATATTAATATCATATGTTCGATCAGTAGGAATCTTAGTTGACTTAGTAGAAGGAAACATGTTGGTTAATTTAGGATGAAACATGGTTGATTTGGATTCCAACTTTCCAAAGAATGAGCATATGGAAGTGTTCCTACATGTATTTTCTATTTCACCTATTGGATCATTGACCATAGTGGGGGGTATTAGACCATCAACTTTGAGTAGTTGATCATTAATATATTTGGATAGTGTGACATGCCTAGGGTTCACCTTTATCATTAATATATTTGGATAGTGTGACATGCCTAGGGTTCACCTTTAACCCTTTACATTTTGAACAACCACATTAATTGGGTGTCATAAAATAGTTTTAATTCAATTTGAAGTACCATTGGTCCAAGATGGTTACTTGATGATGTCATTTCATATTTCAAGGGATAAGGTGGCCTTCCATTTTCATCTACATTTTCCTATGATATGTTTCTTTAGATAAGGCACTGAAACGTTTTGGGTGGGAGTGGTTGAATATCATGTACATCTGATTTTGATCTAGAATTAGGATATTGCAAAAGTCAATGCACAATTATTCAAATGCACATGAAAAGACAACATAAATTTAAATTGATAATAAAAATAAAAATAAATATGGACTTACTAGTGACAACAATGGAGAACTTCAACTTGGAACAATATGGAATGAGCTAGAATTTGAAGAATCAACCATTTGATCTATTGTTATTTTTCCCCCTGTAGTTGAGTCAAAAATAAAATTAATACATGTCTTCATTCTAAAAAAAATTGGGAACATGCAACAATCTGTTTTTTAAATAACCAATCGGCGTGCCTAAAACTATATTGGTTCATATGTGCACCTTAACAAAACTAGGGTATCACTGAGATATTTTTAGAGGTGCAGTAAGGAAATCCTCCACAACCAGTTGTGCAAAGGACAGTCCTCTAAAAAGTTTTAATTGCGGAAGTTTACCCTTCCATTTTTTGGTTTTGTTGTGTCACCATTGCACTTATGTCAATAATATGCACTAGTTCTCTATTATTTATTCAATGCACTAATATCTTCATAAACAAATACAAAAAATCATATTTTCATTTTTCCTACTATTTATAAAATGAGCTTGTATGATAATAGCGCACCAGTGCGCTTTTGTCTAAGTGGCACACCGAATTACTAATTTAAAAAAGAAAAAAGAACAAGATGCACCCGTTTATCATCAATTGGATGAAATATCAAATGAAAAAAAGAGCAGGAATTTAATTTTAAGACAGTGAGCTTATAAATAAAAGAAAACCTTAATCCCTAAAACGTTTTTGGCTAAATTTTTTAGGAGTGACTGATGCAATAGAGATTTACCATAGAAGAGTTTGGAGAGACGGAGTTCTCTGAAGATAAATTTTGTAAGTGATCACTATGGAGACGTAAAGTTTTGCATAACAGACATTTCATGTAATTTTTCCTTCAATAGAATAGAAAAGGGCATACATTTTATATGTTTTCTTGAAGAAAATAGAGGATATAGGAGTTAGCTTCAACGCTATGGACCCTTGTGTTCTTGTTCCTTTAGGTTCACTTTCATTACTACAAACCCCAAGGTTCTTCTTCCTTTCCTTTTTATTTTATATTTCTCATTTTATTTCACAATAAAATTTGTTATTTAGCAGCGTAAACATTTTGGTTATATATATTAGTATGTGGGCCTTTGGGTCTCTTTTGGATTGAGACCATGATGCAACTTAGATCGAAGTCAACCTATCTGGAACATCCTTGTCATAATTGTTTTTGAAAACATTTTCGCAATTCATGGTGTGCATTTTAAAGAATAGTTGAACCGATGCATTTTTCCTTGTAAGGCCTACCATTTTTGGATGATAAAAAATTGTCACCAGATTAATTGGTGTGCAAATTATAGGACATACACACCGATGCATTTATATTAAAAAAAATGTGAATACCTTTAGCAATGTGTACTATATATATCATACACACTGGTGCATTATAACATATAAAATGCGCCTATGTTGTATTGCTTGATTGTATGCGCCAACTGTCATAGATACATTTTTACCTGAAATTATTTACTTATTGCTTAAAAAAATATTTTATGATTTCTGTGTTTCATTATGAAGGGTGTTCAATGATAAAATATGGACCATAAAAGATCATGGAATAAAAATCACAATGAAGGGAGAGAAACACATATGACACAAAGAACATGGTAAGTATTTTGTAATTTTAATATAAAATAATATATTGGAATTATATATATGTTTAAATGATGTGTATTGGTTTATGCATGTCATGTAGAGCAAAAATTTAAGGAAACTCTATAAGATTGTTCATAATATGAGTGAAGAAGATCCAAACAACTGTAAGAAATTATTGCAAATTGAGGAATTATGTGGATCAAACGATGATTAACATGAGGTTTTTGTTTGAATTCTTACTGATAATGCTTCTCACAATAATTGCTAGAATGTTTCAAACTTGGGATTCAAATTTGTTGAATGTTGTGTAGGCAGGGAGAGTGAGGAAATAAAATTCCCTAAAAAGATAACAATTAAGAAGAATGTAAATGATGATGATTTGATCACAATTCAATTGGAGTGGTGTTGGAAGTTAATGAGAGGGGAAAAAAGTTTTATAAAACTTTGAGGGATATGGTGGAAATAACGTATAGATATACTTTTAATTTATAATACAAAAATCAATCCAATGACTCTAAGAATCAGGTTATAAGTAAAGTACAGTAAGCATTTATAGAGTAGTGGGCACCAAGACCTGCAATGGAAAAAACATGTACAACAACAAAAAAGAATCGTTTAAAATGTATTACTGTTGAAAAATGTTTTTTCTATAACCTGTATATAATTGTCCAAAACATAGTTTCTTAAAATTTCTGGTATGCTTTTTTTTGTAAGTAAGAAGACTTTCATTATATTAATAAGATAAAGTGAGAATTACATCTTGAAAAAATTCAGTCTAGACTAGAAAGAATAACTCCAACCTTTCCCTCTTCCCACATAACTTCTAATCAACTGTTTCATCTAAAAGCACCAATTACATAGAAATCTCACCCCAAGTCTATGACATTGAGGGTATTTGATGCCAGAAGGATTTCTTCCTAATAGACTTAAAAAAAGATTCCATCCTGACTGTGAGAACAAATTTTTTTGGACTGCTAGAATTAGAATAAAGAAACAAAGGTGATCTAACATATAGAAAAGCACTAAATACCCATGACAACCATTGGTGTAACATTCCACTTTCATACTCGACTTCTTAAAGCAATATATACGAGATATCAGGGATGCATCCCTAGTGCATGCTTTTCTTGTCCGGCTTCTGGAAGGCCACTGGAGGCAGAGCAGGAGGGGCTTGGAAGCCAAGCCCTTTCAAGAGAATGTCCACTTTTGCATTAAGTTGTTGGATGTCCATAGTCATGGATGCTCGCCACTGATCTGGTTGCACCTTTGCGTCACCCTCCTCCTATGTATCCCAAGCAGCCCACTTAACGAGATTTTTCATAACCCAAAAGAGGGTTACGGTCCTCTCATTGTAATACCCCGGTTTTGACCCCAATTGCATTAAATTGTGAATGATGTAAATAGAGTATTAAATCATGGTGTGAAGCTCAAGGCTGATTCCCCACCATGGATTTATCATTTTATGGTTCAACAATTAAAATCAATGCATTTGGTTATTGTGCTAGCCAAACACATTATAATTTTGGACATCGTGTAAATATGCAATTAATAAAAATACCCATAACTAGCTATGTTAATGAAACATTAAAGAGATGGGGGCATGATTTCAGAAGGAATAGGGAGGGAAAATATTCAAACCCTTGAGCCAATAGAGAAAAGAAAAATGTCAAAGGGAAAACCCATAAAGTTGTCAACTATCTTTTTTTTCTTATTCACCCAATCATTTATTTCTTCTAGAAATTGGTTGAGGTAGTTAATGCATGGGGATCGTAAGAGCATGGCAGTCAAATTCGAATTGGAGAAGCCATCAGTTTTTGGAAAACATGCTTTTGACTTATGGGGCAAGTAAATGCCCAAAAATGTTGCCCATCACATGGTTCACTCACGTCCTTCATTTTCCTCACGCAACTGAAGCTTGTTGGGGCTCTCTCCTTCACATTTTTTCCTTCTTCATGCAGTTGAAGCTACCTATGCATCTCTCCTTCATGTTTTCAGTTGTTCTCCTCATTTTCCATGCCCAAAAAATCTATTTTTGGTTCCTGGGACATTTTTGTCCATACCCAACACTTGTGTTTTGTGGTTCTGTAAATCCTTGTTTGGTATGAACTGTTAGGAGTGGAAGAGGCCCAGAATTGGCTTAATAAATCTAGTGAAGAGAGGAACTTCATAGAGAGATCAAGAGGGGTTGGTTACTCTTCTATGCACACCCTGAAGAGCAATACAAGGGAAGGTATGGCCAAAGAGAATTATGTAGCAGTGAAAGGAATACTTCCTTGTGTTGGGTGGTGTAGGAATTGTGGAGGCCAAGCTAGATCTTGTGTAGGTGTCCATATCTCTTTGTTTGAGCTCACTAGCTTAGAAATTATCCTTCCCACTACCTTAGTAGCCTGATAAATCCAATTGTGTTTGGCTTGGCTGACTTTGATGTGTATTTGGCTATGTGTGAGCCTGTTTTTCCCTAGTTCCTTGTGTAAACCATGCCCAACTCAGGGGTGGAAGTGGTGCTGAAATATTGATGAGCACACTGACCTATGGCTGGGTGGAACGTTGTAGCGACATAGTTGGTTGTGGGACAACTCATTTTCAAGATAATTATTTCTTTTATTTAACTATGCAATGTATTAGTTTTATGAGTTATTATGAACATGATGAATGTGTTGAATGATATTTTCTTTTGATTTGTATTTGTATGTATTATGCATATGTATATAATTTTATGTTCAATGCATTTTATTATTATTTTCATGGAGCTAGATTTCCCTTTTGATAGCAGCAACAGCACGAGTCACGTCCTCTCCATCGTCGAGATGAGGGGAAGGGATGTGACAGTGTGGTATCAGAGCATTGGTTGTAGCATTGGTCCTCAATGGGCCAAGTTGAGAAGTTGACCGAGGAAAGATTACCCTCTAGTCAACAAAGGAAAAATGAGAAAGACAGGAAAAATTTCAAAAAAAATTCTAAGTGTTGGAAATTTTTTATATGTCGGTTGAGTTAGTCGAGTTGAGTCGATACATGTCAGCTCAGTTAGCTAAGTGGAGCCGACGAAGCTTACAATGACCATCTCAATATGAAAGGCTAAGTTGCTCCGACAAGAAAGAGAAAGAAAGAAAATTTTCAAATTTTTTTTGAAGTGTTTTAAAGTTTATGTGTCGGGTGAACTAGCCAAGTTGAGCCAATACATGTCGGCTAAACTGGCCGAGTTGAGCTGATGCATGCCAGTGTAAAAGGATGAATTTAGCTAATAAAGAAGGAAGAGGAAAAAAAAATTGAAAATTTTTCTAAGTGATTGCATGTCGACAAAACTTGGTGAGTTTTGCCGATACGTTGGCTGAGTTGGATGAGTTTCGCCGACACATGTCGGCCGAACTTGGAAATTTTCGCCAATGACAGAGAAAAGACAAAAAAATATTCAATTTTTTTTCTAAGTATGGGCATGTCGAAAAAAATTGGGGAATTTTGCCGATGCATGTCGGATGAACTCAGTGAGTTTCATCGATGTGTGTTGGTGTTGTTCAGGAAGAAACACCCTTGTAACCTAGGGTCTGCAGTTACCAACTTACTTCTAAAACTTGTAGACAATTACCTTTAGCTAACTACAGAAAGGAAATAGGAAGAAATATTGGACTCACCGAATTATCGACGGTTGATCCAAGCTTGATCTTCTTCCGCTCTGCTACTCTCCAAAGCTTTCAGGGATGCACCTCCTTCACCTGCAAAGAGAAAATTCTCCAAGTACAATCTTATACATGTATATATGACAGGTTAGATAAACAACATATATAGTGCTTAATCAAATATATTCATCAACCCTAATACATGAAAGAGACTCAACACAATGTTAGAAGAAGAATTCTCTTTATTAACAATCAGTGAATGAGATAAGTGTACAACCCAACTCCTGAGACAAGGACTCCTCTACAACCAAAGGAATCTGAGTTCTGCTACTCCAAGACTTCTGAAGATATACCACCAGCATAACTTTTCTCTCCAAAATTGATTGATTGATGCCCTCCCCAAGAACTCTATTTATACTTTGGGAAATAGAGTAGTTTCGAAGGTTGAGGAGGTTGAGACAGTTGAGATGGTTAATGATTAGGGCTCAAATAATCTCCATTAATCATGATTTATATTTTTTAATTTTGAATAGAGGTGTATGCGACTATTAATATAGGCAACCCGCGTATGTTACGTGAGTTGCTTAAAGGAAACCCGCGTATATATCTGTACACGAGTTGCAATGAGAATAGTCGCGTACAGTACGCGAGTTGTCAATGGGAATAGTCGCATATGTATGTGAGTTTCAATGAAGATAGTCGCGTACACCCATCAAAATTTAGAAAAATAATATGGCATGCTGGTTGAAAAGTGAATGCATGTCATGTCATGCCCATCTATAGTTTTTTGGCAAACTTCAATCCTAAAATTTCCTTTTGTGTACCAATATAGGGAATGTCGGTACTCGAACAAAGAAGTGCCATTTGGGTTGATAACAGATGCCCCATAATGTGTGAGGTTAGAGGGAAGCAATGGCTGAAATACATTATAATCATTATCTTTGGAGAACTCAGAAGTCCAATGGAGCAGAGGTAGTACCTGAAACAAAAACATAATAATGTCATATACAAAGTCATATCTGAGGATGGTATGTTCAATATACTAGAACACTAGCTCCTTTACAAGATTTGAGTACATCATATAGTACGGGTACAAGACCACGTATATTACAATGGTGGATCGAAGCCACAATATACAATAATGACGAGTCTTCAAAAATATGGAAGCTGTGTAAGTAACCACAACATAATCTTGCGCAACTTAGTCCATGGATGTGAAACTAAGGTCTTCATAAACAATCCCAAAGAACCAGTACAATCCAAGCCATGTGAATAGATGTTGTTCAAGTCAAACATCGAGCGGATTCAACAGATTGTCAATCAATAGGTGATAATTGACAACTCAAGCAAAGGAATTCACCAATAATGAAAGTGAATCCTGATGTACGATCGTCAAAAATCTAGGTCTTTGTCGTCAGCAAGTGCTAATGCAGAACCATACTGTGATAAGGAAGGCAATATATCCTCCAACGGATCACAAGAGTGACTAGGAACTGGGTAAAGGAAGGGAGACACAAGTAGTAACATATACGACAATGATGGAATAATGATATAGATTAGAAACAGGGTTAAGTCCTTGAACAGTGAGCATGACACAGAGATGATCCAAGACAGCTTTTAACTTTACAAATAGTACAACTAGACTTATCTGTCATGTAGGATACATGATCAAATTCCCCAGGTAGAAAAGACAAGGGGAGGAGTAAGAAACTCAAAGTGATAGCTGAACTGAAAGTGAACACTGAGACATGAGTATCGAAAAAAACAGAGAGTGCTATGTTCAAGGAGGACATGCTGCCACTAACTAAGAACGAAAAGAAAACTTCTTCCTTACCTTCCCTGTTAAATTTTAACGAGTCTAGGAAAGTCAACTCGAAGCTCTCTTCATTTTTTGACAAGCTTGAAGAGAAGAGGGAATAATGCTTGATAGTGTCACTAATTCGTGGATTTTATGAGCCCAAACTAATACATGCTCACTTGGTGTTTTCACGTTTTAGAGAGTCTGAAAACTCCAAAGAAGACTCCAAGGGGGTCCTTTTTCGTCCAATTTAGTCTCCTAAGGCCGGAAAAGTATAAAACATACCACAGAAGAACTCTCTTAACTTCCATAGAAGAAAATGTGAACCTTTTTCGTACTTAGTCAGGGAGGTCCGAAAAAGGTTAAATTACCACCTACCCAACACTCCTTTGAGAGCAACATATAGCTTGGGTTTTACAAGTGTGAAGGAAAGCAAGATCACTCGGAAATATCCATAAGAGTACGAGAAACGGGGCTTACAACAATAAACTCGATGCTTTGTTCTTAGTGTTTAATGAGCATGAAAAAGACATAAAGTACACTCAGAATCTTTTTCATGTTTAGGTCCAGAGCACGAAAAAGAGAAAAATGAGCTCATACCAGGTGTTCCTTTTCTATAAATTTAGTCCCTCAGGTCCAGAAAAGTGATAAACCTATACCTGAGAATACTCTTCTCAATTCCGTAGAAAAGAGAGTGATCCTTTCTCGTACTACTCCACATGGTCTGAGAAAGAGATAACCTACCACCAATGTGGATGCCCATTCACGTATTCTTAACGAGCTTGAATGGACAAGTTTACTCGGTAGTCAAGTCTATTTTAAGGAGTTATACCGGGCCTAAAGTAACTCCATAAGGGCGGGGAGTCCTATAAAGGGATAGCTTGTAAAAAGAGACCAAAATGAGGCTCAATTTGGCGTGAAAAATAGCTAAAAAGATTCCCCTAAACCTAAGATAGCTGCAGCATGAGTATCGAAAAACAAAATAGGTTCTAAAAGAGGATACTCATGGGAGAAAAGCCCTATCCATGGAAGAACAATGGTAAAGACAAGGAGCTAATCGTTAAAAATACCCTAGTCCATGGTCAAAATGTTAATGCTAGGTTTAAGATGGAGTAGGTATAAATGCAGAATGCATGTGAAATGACAAAAAACCATCCTATATGAGCAAAAACACCTTAAAAATGATGATTAACCTGTCACATGGAAGAAAAGATGTGGTATTAGTTTTAAAATTTATGAACTATAGGGAAAAATGTACTTTAGAAAAAAAATTTCTATAAATAGTTCAAAACATAAATAACAACTCACCATTTGATTTTTTAACCAAAAAAGACAAGTTTTCACCTCTACCTTTGATTGCTTGGTGTGGATGATCCGATGGACCATTCCCAAATCCACAAGTGTTAGGTAAAACTACACTCCATGCTCTTTCATTTGATCCAAGAAATTGTCAAAATTGAGCCCTAATTTCATGTTTTTAAATGCCTTCAAAACAACAATGTTGTGTACGCGGGTTTGGTATATTAAAAGTCACGTACACGAGTTCTATACGTGGGTTTCCTGAAAGACAGCCGCGTATAGTATGCGGCTTTCCTTAAAATATAGTTGCATACACTGCGTGAGGTGAAAAAAAATATGTAGGGTCAACAATTTCAAATTTTGTATGAATCTGATGGTTGGAAATTGCTTGGTTATTAGATTGAAAGATGGTGCTTGAGTGGGGGGAGCAAGAACATGAAGACATGGACCAAGAAGCTCTTCGAGATGTCCCCATAGTGAATGTTTTACGTCAAAGTGGGTTATTGAAGTTTTTCTATACCTCACCTATGCGGGCCAATGTCCGCCTCTTAGAGTTCTTGATAATTGGGATCATGATTTGGGCATGTTCGACCTTCAAGGTGAGTCTTTAGAGATTAAATTGGAGGATGTCTATTTCATTGCTGGTTTATCATGATGGGGAGATTCAGTAAACCTGGAAGGCACCGGCAAAGGCGGTGACCCTCTAAGTGTACAGAACTATATTGATATATACTGTGAGCCAGGAACGCAAAAGAGGGGTAGCTGCATCCCTACTGTTCACATTCGCAACTTTACTTTACAGGTGTTGGTGAGCACTATAGTGAGGGTTGCAGGGTCATCATCACTTCACCTTGCAACTCAAAACCAAATGAGACTAGCAGTAGATTGTATGTAGGGAGCCCTATATGAATGGTGCTCGGGAGTGATCTCAATAATAAGAAAACAGCTCTCTGACTGCAAAAGAGGCAAGAGGAAAAATTTTGGTTATTCCAGCATACTAGTAGCCTTCTTCTTTGAGAGAGTGCCAGGATTGAGTCCTGCAGTACCCTTTCCAGTTCGTTCTCCTCAACAGCCTAGGCTAAGTAGATGGGGAGATATCTTCCTCTGCCAAGGAGGTGGTGGCTTAGTCCAGAGTGTCTATGATGACGACTTCTACTTTTGGTGGGAGCGACAGTTTCCAGCCTTGGAGCAGTTTTCATGGTGATGCTGATCTTGTCCTCCCTCCAGGAGGAGCATGGGGAGAGTTAGGTAATTTTTATTTTCAAATTTTCAAATTTTTATGAATTTTAAATATAGAGATATATACATATGTATAAGAGTTCTAATCCTTTTAAAATGTTAAAATACAGATATTGGACCAGTCCACCCTGCAGGGCATCCACGCATGTATGTGCATCCTGTCTTGGGAGAAGACCAGGGCTTGATTAGGGTTCTTGAGGGGAAGCTATCCAGTCTTACCCAGAGAGTACCTACCTTACGGATTGAGCACATCCTAGCCATCATACAGGAGTTAGTGGTTGGTGTACCGCCTGTCTAGATACACCTTCTGAGGTGGGTAGCCAGAGCAGTACTGGTATATATAGATGTTGTTAAGGCTGCTGAAGCTGAGGAGGCTGAAGAAGCCAGAGTGTAGGGTGATCGGGGATACTAGGGTGGTCCAAGTGACCAGGGTGGTCCAGCTTAGATGTAGGAGCATTTTATGGGCTTTGATCCATGTTTTGTATATTTTTTGTATATTATATAGTTATGACTGGATCTGAGGATCAGAGACTCGACCTATCTATATGGACAGATATTCACACACATATATATTTTGCCGGTTTATTTACAATTTTTTTTATGTGTTTGTTGTATACTTTTATGTAAAATGTGTTAAATGCCAATCCAAAATGTAATTAGCATATGCATCAGTTAATGAATTTTGATTCCTTGGAATATGATTGAATGTAATAAACTCAAAATTTCTTTCCAATAACCTAACTTGCATAAACTGACGCAATAAAATAGGGTTCCGCACCTAATAAGCCCGATTGAGCTGGGAAACCACTAGTTGAGAGTCCAGTCAGACTTTCAACTGAGTGATACCACGTGACAAAGCATCCCATAGAAGCTCAATGACATCCCTATATTCAGCCACATTATTGGAAGCAGGACCTAAGCAAGCGCCTCCTGAGGCAACTAACTGTCTTGAGGGTGAATAAATGACCCATGCAGCCGAAGCTAAATTACAAGTGTGGCGATTGGCGGCATCAGTGAAACCTACGAACCTCTCGAAAGACATCTGAAACAACCAACAGATGGTATAAAAAACACAAACCGATGAACTAGTGTACATAAAAATACATACAATAAAATACAAAAAAGTGCTAAGCCTAAGCATAGTACTTTTTCAGGTAGAGCCTGTTTCTAGACTCAGGCAGCTTATTCCCATCAAAATCAATAAATTCATATGCGGCCTTCTTTAACACCTTTGACATGACATAAGCTCCCAATGACATAGACCTGAAATTTCCTGCCCCCAGGGGTTCTTTGTCTTGGTCCCAGAGCAATACAAGCTCCCCTTCAGAGAAAATTGGAGGCTTGATCGACTTATGATATTGGATTTTGACCCTATTTTTATGAGCTTGGTTTGTTGTTAGCACATCTCTACATCATTCATCTAGATGTTCTAAATGTACTAAATGTTCTTCAAGCTTAGTCGTATCAGGTAACACATGAATAGCAATTCTTAAGGATGAGATCTCACATTCAACAGAGGTGATGACTTCCACTCCATGAACGAGTTGGAAGGGGGAAAACCCCATAGTATTTTTTACATTGGTTCGATATGCCCAAAGTGCAGGGTACAGCATGATATGCCAGTTGGAATGGGCTGCATTAACAGTACGTTTGAGGATAGTTTTCAAAGTTTTATTGACAGCCTCGACCTGACCATTTGCTTGAGGATAGAATGAAGATGAATGTTCTTGTCTAAATCCTAGCATAGTAGTCAGTTTAGTCATCATGCTATTTTTAAAATGACTACCATGGTCAGTGAAAATCACCTTGGGTATATCGAATCATGCTATAATTTGATTGAACATGAAAAATCTACAGTTTCCCCGTCAGCTCTGAAGGTGGGAATTGCCTCTGCCCATTTTGTAAAATAATCCACAATGATAATGATATATTTGTGCCCCCCAGCCGAGGCTAGGTTACACATCACATAATCAATCCCCCACTTCATGAAGGGGCCCACTGAGATAACGGGAAATAACGGAGTGGGATGCAACCACATCTTTCTGGTGTAAAGTTGACAAAGATGACAACGCTTCACGGCTTCCACACAATCTTTAAAGACTGTGGGCCAGAAATAACCGACACGTAATATCTTCTGGGTCGTTGCTAACCCAGATAAATGACCCCCACATGCTCCACTATGGGCATCATTCAGGACAATCTCCGCTTCCTCATGGGTAAGACATCGACGCAAAATGGAATCTACCCCCCTATGGTATAAAGTATCTCCTATGATGAGGTGGTTCTTGGCATGTAGGCATAGTTTACTTCATTCTTCCCACGAGAAAGCTGCAGGATACTTCAAAGTCTGGAGATAAATAAGTATATCTCTGTACCAGGGGTCAGAGGTGGAAATCAAGAAGATATGCTCATCTGTGAATGAGTCTTCTTCAATTGCTACATCTTCCTCTACTGGAAATTCTGCAATGAGCTCAACAAAAACTAAGGATTTTTTGGATTTGGTGGACTGAAAATCCAAGTCAAACTCTTGGAGAATGACTATCCGTTTGTTGAATTTGCCTCCAACTATCCGTCGAGACAAAACATATTGAAAAGGATTAACATCCATCACTATCATCGCAGTCCTTAGTAAGATGTAGTGACATAATATTTAAACAGCATAAACAGTTGTTAAGGCCAACTTCTCGACGTGGAAGTACCTGAGTTCAAGTTTGGCTAAAGCACGACTGAAATAATAGACAACATGCTCTTGGAGCTTATTGTTCTCCTGGACTAGGACTACCCCTATGGTTGACTTAGATGCGGGTAGATACAATATAAAATCCCTAGAGTAATCTGGCAAATGCAATAATGATGCCAACAACAAAGATTTTTTCAATGCCTCGAAAGCAAGTTGTGCAATTTCATCCCATACAAACTTGGGTGTCCTGTTTTAACAAGTGCATGAAACCCTTAGTAATATTGGCATAATTTACAATGAAACGTCGAAGAAAATTGGACTTCCCCTGCAAGCTTTGAAGTTTCCTGATAGAACGAGGAGGAGGAAAATTTATAATGGCCTCAACTTTTAAAGGATCCATCTGAATGCCTTTGTTAGAGACAATGAATCTGAGCAGTCTCCCTAACTCAACACAGAACACATACTTGTGGGGATTCAAACGAATTTTATAGTATCTGCATCGTTTAAAAATCAAACACAAGTGATCTAGATTATCGATCCTCTTATGAGAATGTGCAGGCAGATCATCAAGGTAAGGTTCAACAATAGCTTTAATATCATGAAAGAAAAAATTCATTTCCCACTAAAAGGTTACCCCAACATTTTTCAATCCAAAGGGCATTTTGTTGTACGCGAAGGTACACCAAGGAAAAATGAAAGCTGTTTTATGTTGGTCTTCTGGTTTAATTTGAATTTGATTATATCTGGAGAAACCATCCATAAACGAAAAAAATTTACTTCCCTCGCAAGCATCAATAATTTGATCTATAAATGGTGTGGGATAGTTGTCCTTAGGATAGGCTTTGTTTAAATCTCTAAATTCAATATAGACGTGTATGGTCCCTTGATTCTTATCAACAGGAACATGGTTGGATACCCATTTCATCAAGGATGTGGGATAAATAAAACTGGCTTTCAACAGTTTTTCCACTTCAGCCTTCATTGCCGCCGCTTTACGTGGGTTAACAGGTCTCAACTTTTGCCGAACAGGTTTAGCGTCAGGGTATGTTCAAATCTCGTGCTCAAATGTAGATGGATCAATTCCTGGAATCTCCTCATATGACCAGGCAAAAACTGTTAGGATATTTAGACACTTAGGAGTTAGTTAAGATCAACTTATGTAATATATCTGTTAGGTAAAAGTGTGTTTCTTTAGTATGCATTAATATGCATTTGTAAATATTCTATTCTGACGGTCACGATATGTTCTAGACATAGAGTGATCCGATGGTTCAAATTCTATTAGATCATACCTACCATTGATCTGTGGCTTAACACCTGATTGGTCTATGATCTCTATTTAAAGAGCATAGAGGGTCCTTGGCTAGTTGATCGATTATGAGAAGCTCATGTAACTTTCTTTCTTTTGCATAATAAATTGCTCCAAGTAGCTATTTGGCTAGGGCCGTGGACTGTTTCTCTCTCGAGGGTTTTAACCACGTGACAATCATTGGTGTATTGATCTATGATTAATTTGTGTAAAGTGGTTTCTCTTGGTGTTTGGCCCTTTGGGAGTACCCTTTGTACCCTAACATGGTATTAGAGCTTTTATGAAGAGCCACTTTCGGTTTTGATCAAGATCTGGAACCGGTGTTGCCGAAAGTTTGAAAGGGTTTCTAGTTCTAGATTTTATGTTCCTTTTTGGCCTATGGGAGCTGTTCCATTGTGTCCGGAGTGTCGTTTCCATTTGGAAACTGTTTTCGTTTCACCAAAAACCGTTTTCGTTTGTTCCAAAAACATCCATTTCGGCAAATCTAAAGGTATAATGTTACAGTGATGGATTTGTTTTTTTTAAATCTCTCATATTTTATCAGTCTTATTATTAGATCCTTTTTGTTTTAGTCTCGGACTGTTGACTTCCCTGGCTGCGTATGCTCTTTGCCGTGCACCTTATGCGATCGCAACGAATTAGAAACAGTGAGGGAAAGTTTTTTTTTCTTGTCTTCTTGGCTATGTATGCTCTTTGTTGTGCACCTTGTGCGATCATGAAAAAATCAGAAACAACGAGAAATCTTGAAAACGTAGACTTTTCGGGTAAGCTAACCAAGATCTAACCCCATTGTGTGGAAAAAAAAAATTGTTTTTGTTTTTCGTTTTTTTTTGTGATTTGCAGGAGAAAAAGGAAAGCACGGAGAACGAGAGAAAAGAGTTAAATAAAAAAATAAAAAATAAAAAACCCTTCCCCTTTCCATATTTTTATGTGCCTTTTAAACTTAGCTCACTTGGTCCAAAGTTGCTTTGCTCCTTGATAAGTCTTGAGTTCAAGTCTTATCAAGCTACTTTTTAGTGCATGCAATTTCTATTTTCAAGTTACTTTATTGTAAAAGTGTATCTCACATAAATAAAATAAAATAAAAAGTGAGTCACTTAAGTCTTTAATTTATTGCCGCACTATTTAAAAGTCACATTATTGTAAAAGTGAACATCACTTATTCTACAAAAGTGATTCACTTCAAAGCAACTTTATTGTAAAAATGATTATCAAAGGTTGATC
This sequence comes from Pseudotsuga menziesii, assembly GCA_001517045.1. Taxonomy (NCBI): domain Eukaryota; kingdom Viridiplantae; phylum Streptophyta; class Pinopsida; order Pinales; family Pinaceae; genus Pseudotsuga; species Pseudotsuga menziesii. The sequence goes on from LPNX010850982.1 coordinate 287,791, forward strand.
TTGGGAAGAGGGGGATTCTTTTTTTTGGTTGGTCAAGTTAATATCTACCACGTCACTATTGGGGATATCTTCAACATTTTCTTTGATCAAGCATAAATTCATCATTCAGAATCAGTTTTCAGTGCCATTTTTTTAAAAACCGCATATTTCTTTTATCACTTTGCATCCAGATAGTTAGTTTCTATTCTTTCAGCCATTATTTTATAGTATGACCGCCCATTGTGATATTATACTTACAAGTTCTAACTATTTCTCATGGAAATCTCGTATGGAAGATGTTCTACGAAGTATGGGACTTTTCAAGATAACCTCGGGGAAAGAAACAGAACCCACTGATGATGATAATAAAATTAAATGGGCAAATAGATGTGATGAAGCTTGTGGATTGATTGGGATGTCAATCTCTATTGATTTACGTTTCCACATATATGAAATTGATGAACCTGATAAAGCTTGGAAAAAGTTGGAATCTGTGTTTGGTAAATACAATGAAATTCGAGGTCATCAACTTGAGAATGAGTTGATTTCCTTGAATCCAAATGATTTTTCATGCATTCAAGACTATTTATCTAAGTATAAAACTCTTAGACTATTATATGTAGAATGCAAGATTAACAAAGAAGACAAACAATGTATTTATCATATTCTTTCCAAACTTGGACCTGCATATTCTGTTTTTGTATCTACATTCTACTCCATGAAAGAATCCTTGACTGCAGCTAGCTATCAAGAGCCTAGTCTTGAATCCTTTTGTGATTCATTAATTAAAGAGAAAGATAAGCTCATTCATCTTGGAATAATTACAATGCAAATACATCTGGGAAAGCCTTATTGTCCCAACAGAAAGAAAAGTCCAAGCCTCCCAAGAAACAGAATTTTTGCAATAATAAGCCAAACAACAAGGGTCCTAAACCCTCTCAGTCAACTCCTTCTTTAAAAAATGACAAAGGATCCAAGCAAAAAGGAAAGAAGACTGCGCGTCATTGCAATTTTTGTGGGAAAGATAATCATGATGAATCAAAGTGTTTTAAGAAGATGGAAGCCTTGGAAGCAGCAATGAAGAAGCACCACATCAGCCTAGATTTGTCTTCAGAATCTACCTCTCATGGACATACACTTTGTGCTTCTGGTTACTCTTATACTGCATCTTCTTCTTCTACTTGAATTGAATGGCTCATTGATTCTGGAGCATCTTATCATATGGCTAAGGATAAATCCATGTTTTCTACTATGCATGAATGTAACACCAAACAAATATTTGTTGGTGATGATAAATCTCTAAGTGTTGTAGGATATGGAACAATTTCAGTAGAAAATGGTCATTTCAATGATGTACTATGTGTTCCAAAAATTTCTTGCAAATTTGTTATCAGTCTATCAAATTACTCATTCAGGTGAAGGTAAAACTGTGACATTTACACCTCACCAAGTTGTAATCAAGGATTTTAAAAATCCTCAAAATGTCCTTGCTACTGGAACTATTGATGATATTACCAGGTTGTACAAATTTAACAACTTTGAGTCATCACCTTTTCCTTCAGTTTTTGTTGCTCATAGTGATAACTTGAGCAAACTTTGGCATGAACGATTTGGTCACTTAAATTATTGTTCATTGCGACAACTATGTAAAGAAAATATGGTGACTGGTCTTCCGCTGGTATCTTGCAAGGATGGTGTTTGTTTCGGTTGTGTACTCGGAAAACATCATCGGGACAGTTTTGACAAACGTGCCTCTTGGCACGCCTCGGTTCCCTTGGAGCTTTTGCATAGTGACTTGCTTCCATCTGCTTCCTTTTCTGGTTTCAAATATTTCTTAACTTTCATTGATGACTACTCCAGATGCACTTGGGTTTACTTCCTAAAACTTAAGAGCGAAGTATTTAACATGTTCTTGGCTTACAACGTCCTTGTTGAAAAACAATCTGGTCATCAAATTATTAAGTTAAGATCTAACAATGGAGGAGAATATGTTAACAACAAGTTCACTACTTTTTTCATTGAATAAGGAATCCAACAACAACACACTATTCCATATACACCACAACAAAATGGTGTAGCTGAACGGAAGAACCGCACTTTAAAATAAATGGCTAATTGTATGATCCAATCTAAGGGACTAAGTCTTCAATATTGGGTTGAGGCCATAAATTGTGCAAATTACATAGTTAATCACAAACCCACTAAATTTTTATAGGGTATAACACCGAAAGAAGCATGGAGTAAAATTAAACCAAATGTAAGTCACTTTCGTGTGTTTGGTTGTGAAGCATGGGCTCACAATCTGGATGAAAAACGGAAAGCATTGCAGCCTAAAAGTGAAAAGTGCATATTTGTTGGATATTCTGAAGATGTAAAAGGTTATAGACTTCTTCAACCACATTCTCTTGATAAGATCATCAGAAGAGATGTTAAATTTGATGAAAATCTCTTGGCCTGTGAGCCTAACTTGGTAGGTGTGCCATCTTTGGCCTGCAAGCCTGATTCGGCGATTGTGCCTTCTTTTTCTTCTTCTTCCAGCTTCCTTGACAGGTTTCCAACCCTAGTTTCTGATGATGACAGTGAGGATGAAAATCCACCTCCGCCTACTCATGTTCCTCCAATTGCACCAGCACCAATACTTCCTCGATGGGTCCGTTCAACATGTGAAGCAATTGGTGATCTTGCCAGTGATCCTATAGATCAATGTCGAACACGTTCTCAGTTTCAGCAAGCCTCTTCTCTTTTGGCTCAAGTTTTCAAGAATCATGATCCATAAACTTTTGCAGAAGCTTCAGGAAATCCAGATTGGGATGCAGGTATGGATGAAGAATACCATTCTTTAATGGTGAACGATACTTGGGATCTTGTTCCTCTTCCAAAAGGAAGAAAACTTATCAGATGTAAATGGGTCTACAGAACTAAGTATGGATCAGATGGAAGTGCTGAAATACTTAAGGCAAGGTTAGTTGCCAAAGGTTTTTCCCAAGTTGAAGGGATTGACTACAATGAAACCTTTTCCCCTGTAGCAAAAATGAACTCCAT
>LPNX010850982.1:301071-313498 GCA_001517045.1 Pseudotsuga menziesii
TCACTATAATATTTTGCAATGGTTTCATCCTCAGGCTTGTACTGTTTGGATGGTGACAAAGGGTAGGCCTGGCCTACCATGTATATATGATCAGGCTCACTTGAATTTGTTTCCTAATTACTAACCTCGGGAAGTCCATGTTCCATGACATGATTTGCAACATAACAAGTGATTTCTGGGTGGAATTGATGACAAGGTCTACACCATGGAATTACTTCATCTACTAGATTAGTTGAGTCTAACTAGTTTGGAATCCTAGGCTCTTGCTGAGGAAACTTCTTTTGATACACTTGATTCTGTTTTGGCTGAAAATTCCTAGGTCCATTATTTCTTTCCAGTGTGGTTATTCTGTTCTGGATTTTATTCATTTGCACATATTGGTTTGTCATGAATTGGTCCTGACTAGTCATCACTTTTTCAAACATGCTAGCTATATTTTCCATGGGGTCTTTAGAGGTTCCCTTTTCTTCTAATTCAAAGGCTTTTCCATTTTCTTCGTTGTATGAAGTGTTTCCCCTAGTGTAACCCGGAATGTTGGACTTGCCCGAAGATTGCATATTCCTTTCTATTTTCTCAGCCAGATCTTGAGCAGTTTTTAGATCGACTGGATCTTTATCCCTTAATTGGTACCTGTTGGGCAATAGGGCAGACCGGGTTTAATCCTTTTATGTCGCACCAACAAAGACCCACAGTGTTGGCCCTTTCGGCAACAACCTGCGCGCAGGTTGCAGTCTCACCCGAAACAGCTATGGGGTGCCGCAGAATCAGGTTTCTGCAAGCAGAGAGGGATATTACTGTACCTTAGCCTTTAACAAACTTATTAATCAACAATTACACAGCTTTGTCATTCATTCATATACAACTTCGTGGATAGATAAACAACTGTGACTTGCTTAACCCACTATAGGGAATTCACAACGAAGCTTGTTATTAGCAGTGATCTAAGTTATCAAATGTATATAGTTATTAATGCATAAAAGACAATAGAAAGAGAAACAACACAAGAAACCACAACACCGGATATAACATGGTTCACCCCCAGTGTAGGGGTTACATCCACAAACTGTGTTTTATTCAACTTGCTACAAAACCATAGTTTGATCTGCGCACTCAGCTGCAGATCCCTTCAGTCCTTAAAAGCCACGCACACAGCAGCAGGCCTCTGTGCACACAGCTATAGATATTTCCTTATCCTTCTTACAAACCCTCTGTGCACATAGCTATAGAGGTTGTCCACGCACACAGCTGGGACTTAACCTTTCCTTACACAATCAGCCTTAGCTTTTCCCTTCTTTCTTTACATCAAAAATCCTAACTCTTCTATATTTACAAAAATGCCTATTTATACATCGCGCTATTACAAAACCATGGCTTCAAACCATGGGCACCCAAAACCCTAAACCATGGATTTAAACCATGGGTTTATTACAATAGAGGACTTTGACTCAACCCCCGACACCCCTAAGACTATTTTGAGTCAAAACTCACGGAGTTACCCATCTTAAGAATCGTTGAGGTGCGCGCCCCAATAGGCCCCTAAGACTCACCAGTGTCCCGTCCCTTGGCACTTATCTGCTCGGCTGGTGTTAAAATTTACTTGGCGAAGACACTGTGCGTTGGTTCCTGGAGTCCTTGCTGCTGGTCGTCGGCTGCCTGCGTCTTTCCTGTTTGATGGGCCTTGTGGATCCATCTACAACCCCATCCTTTGCTCAGGTTGGCGACACTTAACCATCCACAGCTTGGGGTCCCCTGGAATTGCGTGTCACGCTGCATAAGACACACAGCTGCCATGGTTCTGCTATGCCAGAAGATTTCAGGGCGGGACTCCCCCGAGTCGGTTGGTGAGGTCTTATGGCCTTCGTTGCTCCATGTTAGAGCGAATTTGTGCCTACCTTCGCCTGATTTAGAGTGAAATTCTGCCTGCCTATGTACCTAAGTCAAATACGACTGTACTGGCGGAGTACTCAAAAGGTTCTGCAGACCTCTCTCTCTGAACTCTCGTACTAGCTCCTAGACTTCGCAATTGTTTGACATGGCTCCAGTCGATCAAACTCCAAGAAGTGCTTCGGGGAAATTTTCACAAGCCAATGTGGCTTACTTATAGAATTCTGTTACAAAATCTGTCAGCATGGTGTATTAATGACACCAAATCTGCTTGAATGCCAAGAATCTCGTCACACCCGGCCGCAGATTGTCCCAAAATCTCATAATTACAGGTATTGAGAGTATCTCATGTGCCGCTACCGCCAATTTCATTTAGTCCCATCCATCACATTCTACACTGCGACACAGTTGGAACCTATGACACAACAACCACCTTCCACTTCGACACAGTATGGCCCTGCGACCCCTGACCAACCTTCGACCATCCATATTTCATCCTTCAGACTGCGACATTCCCTAGTGTTATGAGCAGCTTCTCTTATGGTCCAGTACCCAATTTCAGTTGTTCTGGGTACGTAGACTTTTCTTTCGTGGTGCTACTTCCAATTCTGAGTATCTGGCCTGTCCCTGTACTTTTTTAGACGACTCCCATTTATCATAGAAGGGAGAAGTTCTCCATTTAACTTAGCTAGCTGGACTGCGCCCCCATCAGTAACTTTTTGTACTATATATGGTCCCTTCCAATGTGTTTTGAACTTTCCTGGGAACTTCATGAATTTTCTGTCATAAAGGAGCACAAGATCACCCTGCTGGAATTGTTTCTTCTTGATGTGTTTGTCATGCCATGCTTTTTCTCGAGCTTTCTGCACCTGTTGCTGGAAACCTGCAATAAATCTATCTTCTTCGAGTTCTAATATCTATTTCAGTCTCTCTGTCATTATGGTTGGGTCATCCATCTCGGTGAAAGAAGATATTCTGAGGCTAGGAACAATGTATTCCATGGGCATGATGGCTTCTTGCCCATAAACCAGTCGGAAAGGTGTATGGCCTGTCAACTTTTTGCAAGTAGTTCTATAAGCCCATAGCACTACTGGGATTCGAAGGTCCCAATCATTTCTGTTAGCATTACAAATATTTGTCAAAGCATGCTCAAGGATCTTATTAAAATCTTCGACAGTCCCATTTGCTTGAGGATGATAGGCTGTACTTTTCTGATGGTATACTTGAAATTCTTCAGTCAGCACTGCAATAGTTTTATTTAAGAAATGTGATCCTTGATCACTCATAAGGATGCGAGGACACCCGAACCTGGATAAGATGTGATTGAAGATGAATTGCGCAGCTGTAGCAGCGCTACATTTCTTGACTGGTTGGGCTTCAGCCCAACGGGTGAGGTAGTCAGTAGCTGTAATAATATATCGCGCTCCGGACTTCTTCACGGGGGGGTTGATAGGGCCGACAAATTCCATAGCCCATTTGTCAAAATCTTGTAAGGTTACCTACGGAACTAGGGGCATTTCATCTCGCCTGGATGGTTTTCCTATCCTCTGACAGACGTCGCAGCTGTGGCAGTATTCTCTTGCATCCTTATGAACTGTGGGCCACCATAAGCCGGCTGTCAAAATCTTCTGTGCGGTGGCTTTCCCTGCATAATGACCTCCTGCTGCGCCAGAGTGTGCTTCAGCCAAAATTAGTGGCCGTTCATGCTCCAAGACACATCTGCACAATATTTCGTCTGGTCCCATTTTATACAGCTGTCCCGCTATTAAGGTGAAGTCCACTGCTCGAACCACCAACTGCTTCTTCTGCTGTGTGGTCATCTCGGGGGGTGGAAAACCTATAGACAAGTATTGAACAATATCCTGAAAATAGTCATCAACCATCTGGATAGCAAATAGCTGGGCATCAGGAAGACCTTCGTCCAAATTAGTAGGTTCTTCGCCTGAGTCAAGCCTCGACAAGTGGTCAGGTCCTAGGTTAAGTCTTCCAGGCTTAACGATGATCTCAAAATCATATTCTTGGAATAGGATCAACCACCGACATATTCTTCCACCTAGCACAGGCTTGTTAACCAGATACTTCAAAGCAGAATGGTCAGTAAACATCTTAAAATGAGATCCTAGCAGATAATGTCGAAACTTCTGTAATGCATATACCATAGTGAGGCCTTCGCGTTCTGTCGTGGTATAATTTTTCTCTGCTGTGGACAATTTTCTGCGCGCGAAAGAGATGGGGTGATCGATATTACCTACTCCTGACTGAGCTAGCATAGTACCCAGAGAAATGGAGGATGCATCGACATGCACATGGAACTCTTTGTTCCAGTCAAGAAATACTAGAATAGGGGCAGTAACCATTTTTTCCTTTAAAATATCTAAGCTTGCTTGACACTGCGGTGTCCACTCGAACTTGATATCTTTCTTCAGCTGCCTTTCTAACGGAGTGGTAATCTGAGGATAGCCTTGGATGAATTTCCTGTAGTAGCCGGTGTGACCCAGCATCATGCGAAGTTGTTTGACTGACTTCGGGAGTGGCAGGTTCACAATGATAGCGATATTCACAGGATCCATCATTAATCCCTGCTTACATACAACATGACCAAGCAGAATTCCAAAAGGCGCACAAAAGATACACTTTTTTAGATTCAAGGAAATCTGGTGCTATCTACACTTGTTCAACATAAGCCTCAAACTGGTTATATGGTCTTTTACTAGCCCAAAAATGGTCCAATCATCAAAGTAAACTTCTAGGAATTTATGTATATATTCCTTAAACGCGGAGATGACGACTCTAGAAAATATAGCAGGTGCATTCTTTAACCCAAAGGGCATGACAGTATACTGGAAGGATCCCATTTCGGTAGCAAATGTTGTCTTATGTTGGTCCTCGGGAGCAATTCGGATCTGATGGTAGCCAGAAAAACCATCGGTAAAAGAGTACACTTCTTGACCCCCGACATTGTCGAGCACTTCGTCTGTAAAGGGGGTGGGAAAAGGATCATGGAGGCAGGCATCATTGAGTTTTCGTAGGTCTACACATATTCGGATTTCACCCTTAGTCTTTTTCTCCTGGACTACCATAGGACTGACCCACTCAGATTCCTCAATAGGCTCAATTATTCCTGCGGCGAGCATCTTATCCAGCTCCACCTTAACCTTTTCCTTATACTTCGGATTCAATCTATAAGGGCACTGTTTCACAGGTTTTGCATCGGGTTTCAAAGGGATCTTCATTACGCCAATATCACCCAGTATACCCTTCATTTCGGAAAACTTTGTTGGAAAAATATCTTGGTACTCGTGGAGAAGTTGGGTTACCTTGCTGACCATTTCATCATCCCAATAGTCGCTGATTGTAGCAAACTTAGGCTGTTCTTCGGATCCAATGTTAACTGTGCGCATCTTCAGAGGTTGCGTTACTTCCGGGGCTTCGACTGCTGGTCCATGCACGTCGCAACATCCTTCTGACTCAGGGATAGCGATGTTGCGCGGGTCGTCATCTTCGTCAGCTACGAAGTTATAACATTCAACTGCGTGGGCTTCTTGTGTGGGCCAATCAAGTCGATGTTCTAGTACTTCTTGGTCATCAAATACCTTAGTATGAATTATCCTGATAGCTGCATCTAGTGCTAGACAGACATCATTAGTAGAGAAAGTATTTAGAAAACTATGAACAAGACAGTCCCAACTTACAGTGTCTTGGCGGAGCTCAGCCTCAGCGTACCAATTTTTGGCTATTGGATCGAGCGTGTGCACAAATCTATGGACCCATTCATTTCGAGGGACATACTTCCATTCCTCGTAGCACTTTGCCAAATGTTCCTGGGGACTAGAACTTCCATCAAACTTGCTTTGTAGCTCCTCCATCGGGCCCTTAAATCGCAGGTACAGGAGCTTCTAACAAACTTCCCAGCTAAGGATCTGTTTCTTATGGGCCTTCCACCATCTGGCTGCCGTGGCTCGAAATGTGGAGTCCAGAGCCGCTAGTTTCTGTGACTCAGGTATCAAGCCTGAGACTTGTGCGATGAACGGTTCAGGATCGGTCAAACCATCAAAAATAGGAACAGGGTTGGGTTGTGAATTGAGCCATCTGAGGGACTTGGTAGGTCGGGCACGGCTACACCCATGGAGCTCATGTAAGTGGTTCTGCCAGCTCTCCAAGTCATCTTCAGAGTCCGTCATACAGGAGCTACCAGACTCCCAACCGGCGGTAGGAGGATCCTCATAACCTTCTGCCTGTGCGGTGATAGTGTAGAGGGGAACCACATCAGTCTGATCCTCTGCTCAGATGGGCTCTGTGTATCGTTCCCCTCATGAGGGATCCAGGGGTAGGATGACTCTCAAGTCTTTCCCTTCGAAGATCATCTGTCGCTTCTTTAGGTTAATAACTGCATCATTTTCCATTACCCATTCAATTCCTAACAAGGCGGGGTAGGGATTGCTGTCATCAATGAGCTCAATTACTTCAAAGTCCACGACAGTGCTGACCCCGGAAAGATCTATTTGGACACTCAGGAATTGTCCTAGAGGCACAATCCTTTGCTGGTTGGCCAGCCTCAGCTGGATAGGGGACCAGGCGAGGGTGGTTTTTCCCATTTGTTCCCAGGTTTGTTTAGTTAACACATTTACATCGGACCCTAAGTTCAAGATAACATCAGTCATATCATATGCTCCTATCTGAGCATTCAATCTCATTTCCCTGCCGGTTCTGCTGACTCTATGAACAGTTTTCTCCGGACCAGAACTTTGCTGAGGTCCGCAGGAAGCAATGACTTTCTGTAACTCAGTCAGAGCATCTTGATTTCGTAGAAGCTTGAGGCAACTCTGTAAAAAGGAGGATAGGGTACTTTCGTTATCCAGCAGGGCTTCCTGGGGCCGCAAAGACAGTTGCTGTGGTTGCGCAAGTGCAACGGATGTGCTAGGGCCAGCAAAATCTTTCTTGACTTCCATAAATGTCTCTCTTTCTCATGTGATATCAAATGCTGGGATTTTCGTCGGAGCCTTACGAACCCAAGCGTCGGTCGGCTGGTTTTCTGTATTCTGTGGGTGTGTCGTAGCTCCACTCCATGTGACAACATTGACGGTTGCGACAGGTCTGGGTTCAATTGAAATCATCTAGATGTTCTGCGTAGGGGTACTCTGTCGTGCCTGAATCTTAGCTATAAGCTGCAGGCACTGCTCAATCACATGATCTACCGCGTGGCAGTACCAACATGTCATAGTGGGGTTCTGACAGTCACGAGACAAATGCCTGACTTGGTTGCAATTGTAACACACCAACTGACCTCGGCCTCTGCCGGCCATACCACCACGGCCTCCAGAAGAACCTCTACCGGAGGCACCCCCCTGGTACCCGTAGCTATCATTACTTGGGCCTTCATTTTGCACCCGGTAGGCGTCATAGGTGTGACACTCATCCTCATTATGACCTATAGAATTGTAGAAATTACAGTAGGGGTTCTTAGGTTCTTGTCCATACCGTTGCAGCAGGTAACAGTTCTCGGGTCGGTGCTGACCTGTCGTTCTGCAGAGCTCACAATATAGTACTTGTGGTGGAAATGGGTTCGGCACACCTGTATGAAGGTACTTGCTTACCAGAGGGCACCGTTCCTTGTCGTGACCCTCAGTCCAACATTGCGTACACCAAAGCGCTTCGCGATCGGGTGTTCCCTTCTTCATCTCGTGAAGTTCCAGGGCCATCGCTGCTAGCTGCGCTTGGATTTGAGCAATACCAGAATCATCTCCGACGGGGGCAGTCTCTAGCTTCATTGCGATTTCCAGAGCCTCTTGCTAGTCAGCAACCTTCTGTTGCATGAGGGGCATTCTGATATGTGGTAATAATGCTGCAATAAACCATTCCTTGTGCTACGCAGGACTAATGGTAAAGCTGACTTGGTCCAGTAGAAATTTGAATCTCTGGTCAAAGTCCCACACTGATTCGCCGCGCTGCTGTTGAATCTCTTTGAGTTCAGTGATGCTCTGCGATTCTGATTTAGGCTTCTTAAATTCTTTGGTTATGGCTGCCTTAATCTCATCTAAAGTAGGGCTCTGAGTACTGGAGAATTTCATGAACCAGGTCAAAGCCCGGTCCCAGAAAGAAGTAATGAGCTGCGCGGCTCTCACATCCGGGTCTGTAATTTTCTTCGCATTCCATACTGCTTCACATAAAAACCAGAACTGTTCGGGGTCCTCTGATCCCATGCCTTTGAAGATGGGGAGCTTAATGTCATCAACTAGGTGGGCCATGGGGGTGCTAGGAGGGTTGGGAGGGGGACAGGATGTCGTTGGGGGGGGGTTTACGGGTGCATATTGACCTACGGCCGGAATACTCGGACTTGGTTGACTGTCAGACTGCGATGGAATTTCAGGGGTAACAGAGCATCGCTGCAGGGTGACCGGAGGGTTTCCAACCGAAGGGTTTTCTTTAGAGTCTGACTCGGCAGGATTTACAGGGGAAGACGCGGTAGCCTGACCTAAGGAAAATGAATCAAAATCTCTTTTGTACCTTGTTCCACTTCGCAGCAAACCACTTTGCTCGTCGAAGGTATTATCACTTGCAAACATATGTTAGTACTACTAAGCTAGCAATCTGATTCAAACAACAATATACCCTTTTCAGCCAATAGTATTTTAATCCTCAAGCTTAATGAATTCAAAAACTTACCACGGGGGCCTTTGAAGAACTGCCATTCAGCTGCGCTGAAGGAGGTACTTGTGTCAATGGAAAACTCTGTCACGAAGGCTTCCACTGTGCGCATCATCCAGAAATCAATAGCGCGGGATACCTCGTTGTTCACATGTTGCACAAGATTGACCCTTGTGGGGGTCCACGTGGGAACCCGGCGAGCTTGGAAGTTTGTCCTTTTCTCTGTTAACCTAGACAACCACTGGTGCAACTCTATGTGGATACTATCAAAGAAAATTTCATAAGAATCACAAAAAACATACCTTTGTAAAAAGTCACGTGCGCTACGGCGCAGATTTGTATTCTTTGTCTCAGCAAATGTCAGATAAGTCTCATCAAGCCAATCTCCGATATCCTTCATAGAGGGCCTCCAGATCATAGCCCTCAAGGTACGACGTAAACCCCTCTTGAGCAGATACTGAGTTCAACCAGAAACGGAACCAATTTGTTGGGAAATAGGGCAGACCCGGGTTTAATCCTTTTATGTCGCACCAACAAAGACCCACAGTGTTGGCCCTTTCGGCAACAACCTGCTCGCAGGTTGCAGTCTCACCCGAAATAGCTATGGGGTGCCGCAGAATCAGGTTTCTGCAAGCAGAGAGGGATATTACTGTACCTTAGCCTTTAACAAACTTATTAATCAACAATTACACAGCTTTGTCATTCATTCATATACAACTTCGCGGATAGATAAACAACCGTGACTTGCTTAACCCACTACAGGGAATTCACAGCGAAGCTTGTTATTAGCAGTGATCTAAGTTATCAAATGTATACAGTTATTAATGCATAAAAGACAACAGAAAGAGAAACAACACAAGAAACCACAACACCGGATATAACGTGGTTCACCCCCAGTGTAGGGGTTATGTCCACAAACTGTGTTTTATTCAACTTGCTACAAAACCACAGTTTGATCTGTGCACTCAGCTGCAAATCCCTTCAGTCCTTAAAAGCCGCGCACACAGCAGCAGGCCTCTGCGCACACAGCTGCAGATCTTTCCTTATCCTTCTTACAAACCCTCTGCGCACACAGCTGCAGAGGTCGTCCACGCACATAGCTGGGACTTAACTTTTCCTTACACAATCAGCCTTAGCTTTGCCCTTCTTTCTTTACATCAAAAAGCCTAACTCTTCTATATTTACAAAAATGTCTATTTATACATCGCGCTATTACAAAACCATGGCTTCAAGCCATGGGAACCCAAAACCCTAAACCCTGGATTTAAACCATGGGTTTATTACAATAGAGGACTTTGACTCAACCCCTGACACCCCTAAGACTATTTTGAGTCAAAACTCGCGGAGTTACCCATCTTAAGAATCGTTGAGGTGCACGCCCCAACAATACCTCAAATCACCAGTGAAAGCTTCGATGTAATATATGAGGATGGAGGCATCCCTTGGCTTGATTTCTCTAGGGAAGTCCGCAACCACACGCCTGAACTTAGTATTAAATTCATCAATGGTTTCATTCTCCATCTTCTTTATGTTATGGAGGGCAGCAAGCAAATGTATTGGTTCTTTCTTTTCCCCCCATCTCTTCTTAAAACCTGCTAGGAATTCATTAAGGGTTTTATATGAATCATCACCAAGGTTTTCATACCATTCCACAGCATCATCCTCTAAGGATAAAGCAAAGAGCTTCATTTTGATATCTTCATGGTTAGAGGCAACATCATCACAGTAACTGACTAGGTGCCTTTCAAACTTTCGGAGATGAGTCTTGGCAGTAGTGGCATTATTTCCCTCGAATCGGGGGAGCTTCTTGATAGCATCTTTCGAAATGTTATGAGGAGCACCTGTTATCTAAGAAAAGTCAAGGGGTTTGTAAAATTCCATCATTTCTTTAGATTAGTGAACATGACTCTCTACAAATATGTGATGGATATCTGAGATGGATTGGTCTCCTAAATCCTCAAGGTTTCTACAAGAATTCTACCTATTCAATCTTTCCCTAATAAACCTTTCGGGATTAGGGAGAGGATTGAATAATTGTCGACAGTTTCTTCGGGTAGAAATTCTTGAAGGGATGTTAGACAGTGGAGTCGCCAGATGGATCGAGTTTTAATTTTTATGTTTTTTAAAGACTAGATCAATCAAAAGTTTTTTTTATCTTTTTAGTTGTTTAGAAAAAAGTTAACCTAAGTCGTACTCGGGAATAAAAATATTTATCCCCGGCAACGGCGCCAAAAAGTGTTGCCGCCTTTTCACACACTTGGATCACGTGGCAGAAATCTTCAAGCCACTCGGTGTGTCCTTAGGGGCAAGTCTCGAGTCAAGGATGTCACCTTGTTCTTGACTCCTCCGTTTAGGCTCAACTCCTAACGAAGCCAAGGGGGGTAGACCCTATTAAGTTACTAAGGATGATTTCTTAGTGGGGTGATGTTAGACTGAATCAATTATTTAGGAGTTTGAATATTTTAACTATAAACAATTAAAGATGACGAGATACGAAGATAACACACGAAAGCACAAAGCTGATAAACAATATATATATGAAGCAAAAATGACCAGTGCCTTAATAATGGAGTCAAATAAAAGAGATCAGTGTGCTTGCATGTGCTTGGAGTAGATGTTTTGCGATTGCATCTTGGTATGTTTTAAGTTAAAATTGAAGTATGAATTGATTAAATTAGGCTAAAAGGGGGACTCCAGATATACCCGAGAGTACTTGGAGTATGTCCAAAACAAAACCTATACGGCTACCCGCAAGGAATATGTGGGCTGAAATGGAGTCTCTAGGGCTATGTTCGTAACGCACTCGTTAGGGTGTGACAGAGATCGGCGCCCCGAGGTCACTTTTCAGTAGGTTCCCGCTTCCTTTGGGTATTTTGCCACCGTAGAGGTTTGATCGAGGTGTTGGATTTTCACCTGATGGTTTGTTAATTGGGGAAGGTGAGTCCTAATTATGCTAGTCACCCAAGTGCTTTTGATACAGCTTGACTGATCAGACGAACCGCAGCCAAGTGCAGAGCACACACACTGGAGTCTTGTAAATTTTAATAAGTTTTTAAGAGATGTGTTCTTGATTAAAAGAAAAGCCTCCAAGAACCTCTTTCGATCCAAGTGGATCTCAATCGGGGAATCGAGGAGGGGTTAATTTTAAAGCTGCTGATAAACAAATGATAGAAAAAATAAAACAACTACACAAATATGGTTTTCTGATTAATCCTACCACGAATCTCTTTCCCCTTTCGGTTCACTCGGGAAATCGTGGGGTAAGTATTATGATTACTTTTGAAAGTAAGATATGGAATATGGAATTAATAAATAGGATCAAATATACTACCCTACAAATTAGATCAATTCTAGTAAAAGGAAATAAGCAGAAAATGACGAAAATGGCACCGACGCGAATCCCCCCATGGGGGATGGGGAATGGGCTCGAAAGAGCCTACTCAAAGGATGATTTTATTACAGAGGTTACAATATCAAAGAACTGATAAAATAGAGCTTTCTTGGTCCTTATACAGGTTGAAACCAAGATATTATATTTTGTACAAAAAAAATTACTAATTATGTGACAAAAGAGAGACCCCTGGGGGGATTTGAGCGCTCCAAAAGCCACTTTGGACAGCAGCTTCCTTTCTTCTCTGTCAGAACTGATAAATGAAAGCAAGCAAATTATAATAACAAATGCCCCAAATAACTTTAAGAGTACCTTTGGTTCAGCCTACTTTATCTCAAAAAATTAATGAAATTAAACTAGCTAAACCGACGAAAAAGGAACCAAGGAAAGCAAGATTTCCTTGGGATATTGGATTTCTGTTTGTGCAGCCAATTAAAAGCACTGATATTGCAGAATATTGAAATTATTGAACAGCAAATGAAACTACCTTAACAGCAAGCTATGAAA